>ML664080.1:992785-1035407 GCA_007570785.1 Antilocapra americana | reverse complement strand
GATAGACAGACAGACAGAAAAAAGGATGGGCTCCCTAGTACCTAAAGACCATGATGACTACCTTGCTACATGCTTTGCTTTACAAAACAATTTAAAAAAGGAATGAAAAGTGAATTTATACAAAACTGATACTTTCTGTATTACTTGATGCTAAGAATGCCCAAATGTCAAAATGACTGTGAATAAAAACAGGGAATGGTCACAAAATACCTGCATATAATTACTCATGTTTAAGCCCCATCATCACTATGTTGCAGTGTTCGTGACAAGCAAAGGTAAACTAAAAATAAAGCTGAGGAGGACAGAAACAAACCTAGCAACATGGTCTAAAGCCTAAGTTTACTTTAAGTAAAATAAAATAGTAGCAAATGTTTGATAAAAATCACATTATGGTCTAAGAGATAGGACTTCAAAGTATATGTGGCTTTAAGTCAGGCACAATTTTGCAGGAGCAGCCTGTAAAACACTTTGCTTCTGAGAGGGAATAAAGGTGAAGGCAAAGGAAGGAGGACTGTGTTCTTTGACAATTTGAAGGGTTAAAGATGCAAAATGAGGAAATTCTGGGTAAAAATAGAAATTTTCACTTCATCAGCATGACATCTACCCAGCTGAATCAATAGCATTAAATGTAGAACGAATAATGAAAGAATAACTTTCCAAAGAAAAATAACAAGGAGAATGCATCATCAGTGCTAGGAAATTTATCCAGAAGTCTCCCTTGGGACTCGATTGACATTGAAAAACAGATAAATCCCTTAGTATCGATGCTATGTCACAGATTCAGTGCTCTCAGTGCAGCTGTGTGCATCTTCACCCCTACAACACCAGGAGCCATTGTTAAGAGAATGAAAAGAACATTGGGGTACACGTGTCTCTTTCAATTCTGGTTTCCTCGGTGTGTATGCCCAGCAGTGGGATTGCTGGGTCATATGGCAGTTCTATTTGCAGTTTTTTAAGGAATCTCCACACTGTTTTCCATAGTGGCTGTACTAGTTTGCATTCCCACCAACAGTGTAAGAGGGTTCCCTCAACTGACGAATGGATAAGAAAGCTGTGGTACATATACATAATGGAATATTATTCAGCATTAAAAAAAAATTCATTTGAATCAGTTCTACTCAGGTGGACGGAACTGGAGCCTATTATCCAGAGTGAAGTAAGCCAGAAGGAAAAACAACAATACAGTATATTAATGTATATATATGGAATTTAGAAAGATGGTAACGAGAACCCTGCATGCGAGACAGCAAAAGGAACGCAGATATATAGAACAGACTCGTGGACTCTGTGGAAGAGGGCAAGGGTGGTATGTTATGGGAGAATGGCATTGAAACATGTTAATTATCATATGTGAAATCAATCGCCAGCCCAGGGCTGGTGCTTGGGGCTGGTGCATCGGGATGTCCCAGGGGGAGGGAATCGGGAGGGAGGAGGGAGGGGGGTTCTGGAGGGGGAGCATATGTAAACCCATGGCGGTTTCATGTCATTGTATGGCAAAACCAACACAATAAAGTAAAGAAAATTTAAAAAAAAAAGAGAGAGAATGAAAAGAAACAACTTTTCTGTTAAATATTGAATGTCATCACACTGATTTTTCATCCCTCAGTGAGACTTCTATTGTCTTTTATAGAATTGGGTGTCCAATAAACTGTCATTTAGATACAAGACAGACTGAGAAACTACATGAGCTGGAAAAATAATCCTTAGGTTATTGTTGCTATTGTTCAGTTGCTAAGTCTCACTCTTTGGACCCCAGGGACTGCAGCATGCCAGTCTCCTCTGTTGTCCACTATCTGCTGGAGGTGCTCAAATTCATGTCCATCGAGTTGGTGATGCTATCTAACCATCTCATCTTCTGCCACCCAGTTCTCCTTCTGTCTTCAATCTTCCCCAGCATCAAGGTCTTTTGCAAGAGGTCTTTTTCACCTCCATATCAGATGGCCAAAGTATTGGAGCTTCAGCTTCAGCATTAGCCCTCCCAATGAGTATTCGGGGTTTATTTCCTCTAGGATTGAATGGTTTGATCTCCTTGCAGTCCAATGGACTCTCAAGAGTCTTCGCTAGCACCACAGTTCAAAAGCATCAATTCTTCTGTGTTTAGCCTTCTTTATGGTCCAAATCTCACATCTGTACAAGACTACTGAAAAAGACATAGCTTTGACTATATTCTATAGAAGAATTGATGCTTTTGAACTGTGGTGTTCGAGAGGACTCTTGAGAGTCCCTTGGACTGCAAGGAGATGCACCCAATACATTCTAAATGAGGTCAGTCCTGGGTGTTCATTGGATAGACCGATGTTGAAGCTGAAACTACAATACTTTGGCCACCTTATGCGAAGAGTTGACTCATTTGAAAAGACCCTGATGGTGAGAAAGATTGAGAGCAGGAGGAGAAGGGGATGGCAGAGGATGAGATGGTTGGATGGCATCACCGACTCAATGGACATGAGTTTTGGTAAACTCCAATAGTTTGTGATGGACAGGGAGGCCTGGCATACTGTGGTTCATGGGATCGCAAAGAGTTGGCACGACTGAGTGAACTGAATTGACTATATGGACCTTTGTTGGCAAGGTGAAGGGAATTAAGTTTGTTCCTTAATAACACATCAAAACAGATACAGCTCAACTGTACAAAAATAATAGTTTCTTGTTAGAATAATTCTCTAAACTTTAACAAATGTTTAGCATACATATATCACAACTATTGTAGAGACATAAAAGGAAGCTGAAGCCCTCGTAGCCTTTCAAAGTTACTTTGAAGGGAAATATAGGGCATAAAATACTGGATTTTGAAACAAGATGTAATCAAGTTAGCAGCAGGATCTATATGGTTGAGATTAATATAGTTGTTAGAAAGTAAATTAATTTATCCTTACAGAGTGGCATACTAAGTAGTTAAGGTCCTGGGATATGGGATCAGTCAGCGATATGCTTGATGCCTGGATAATAGCAACTTTTGTGCTTTTCAGAACTAGTTTCCAGGAAGAAGATAGGAGTCTTGTAATCAGGGCTTTCTTCCCTTTGGAAGAAGGCATTGTGGAGCTTGGATTTGGGATGAACATATACCCATGTGTGTGTGCTTACATATTCTATGCAAAAACATTTAGTGTGTCCTGCATGATAATGCAGATAGGTTCTTCATGGCTACTGATACAGGATGAATGAGAAAATATGGTGGTCCCTTATACACTGTGTGCCTGTCAAATGTCACTTTATAATTCACTACCTGATCTCAGCTGACCTAAATAACATTATCCCATTTTACAAATCATGAGAACTAGGCCACAAAATAGAGAGAGTTGATGGCCAACAGAGGGAAGCTAGGACTGGAATCTGCTTATCAATATTCAGAGTTACAACTATAGCTCCAATACTATAGTATTGAAAATCTATAGTTCTAATCAGGTTATTGCTGTGATTAGTCCCCCAAAGTGTTGTCTCTTGCCATTAGAATCAATGACAAACTATACAAGAAAAATTAACATACCTCTGTGTGTCTGTGTGTGTTTGTGTGAGTGTGGTCACATGGATGGGCTCTCTGTCCATGGGATTTCTCAGGCAAGGATATTGGTGTGGGTTGCTATTTCCTTCTCCAAGGGATCTTCCCAACCCAGGGACTGAACACGAGTCTGCTGTCTCTCCTGCATTGGTAGGTGGATTCTTTATGACTGCTCCACCTAGAAATGGACAACATGCATGGGTTCCTTGTACATACTTCAGGATCCTGTCTGAACACTCTCCCATCTCTCTCTCATTTACAGGCACCCTGGCCTTCATCTTATACCTCAAACATACAATCCTTTAGCATCTTTTACTCCTTCATGACACTTGACATATTTAGTTTTACTAGTCACTATGAGTAATCATGTATTTACTATCTGATTTCCCAACCAAGCTATAAGTTTTGTATTGGCAATCCACCTGTGTGTTGTTAATGTGTTCTATGCCCAGTGCTTTGTTCAGTATCTGGAACATAGGAGATATTCCGTGCATTTCTTAAATCATACCCTAACTCCAAATAAGAAAATTATCTTCCTATGACTTCATATAGACCTTGCTCTTGGACCATCTTTCTGAGAGAAAGCAAATTGCATCCAGCTTCTTTGGTTAGAGTGTGTAACTTCTGCCCGTTTTTACAAATCCAATTTAAGACTGTCTAGGACAGTTATTTCTCCATCTTCCCATCTTCACACATTTTCTGTTAGAACTACACATGCAACACTTGATTACATTGATTCTTTTTATAAAAATATGTATATTTTATGAATATGTTTTCTTTTACTTCCATGAGATTTAAATTTTTTTAAAGAAATTCTTCAAGCCTATTTCTTCTTATTTTTTTTAAACAAAGCCCAGTGCCTGCTGTACATCTTCAGATTGATAAATAGCAACTTGATAACATTGATTTGGAAGATATTGAAGAGTAGAGAGCAGTTCAGAGACAAAGGTTTTTGATGGAGTACTTGGTCTGAGCTGATCAAAGACAGGATTTGGGAAAGACAGCTCTTTTTCTTTTCATTTCTTTTTTTAAGAGGTTGCATGTCTAGAGATTGTAGTGAACATTTCAAAACACATCTGAGTAAATTAAAGAGTAGATATTTGTCTCTTATAATGCATCTCTGAGAAATATACTGACAAAGTCAATCTGAAAACTACTAAGAAAGGCAAGGTTAATAGGAGACATATTGTTTGAGAACTCCCAACACAATATTCACAGAAGTTCTAATTTAACTTCATATGAAAAAGAAAAACAGAAAGAGAATCAAAACCCATTGGAATTTAAATCACTTAAAATCATCTGTGTACTTGGCCCCTTTTATTCAAATATTCTTGGTGTTTTCAAATACTGAATTTAATCAACCCAATAGTTTAGAAATTGGCAATCTTACAGAAAGGGAATAATTGAATAGACTTTTCTTCTTTCATCATGAATAGAACTTGTGGACTGAGGAAAACTATTTATTTCCTATTCATCCCTTGCCATAAATATATGGAACTGAACAACCTTGTTCTGAAAACCCTTTCAGACAGGGAACACAAAGCTCTTAATCTCAAAATCCTGTGTCTCAACTGTATTAAGCTGATAGGTATTTTTTTCTTTTTCTTACATGCCTATTAGTTATATAGTGTCTGGCTTTTATAAGGCACCTTTTTAGAGTGAAATGATAGAAGGAAAAATTCAAGAAAATGCTATTTTGAACAATAATAATATCAAAATGATATTTGGCAAACATGAAAGTCCCTTAGCCACGGGTCAGAAAAATGCATTTTTAGAAACTTGACTTAAGCAGGAACACAGGTGATGAATTCCCTGCTGTAGCATGTTTCCAGAATTCTCTTTCTAAAGTACCCAGCATTTCCTTATTTATTTTAGGTTTAGATTAAGCACTGCTGGCTCCTGTTAAAGTTTTAATGTGGGATCTGAAATATAAGTAATTTGTTGATCCCATATCAACTACATGAAGTAGTGTATCAGATATGCCAAGCTGAAGTAAGTAAGATAAGTTTTGACAAGAGACAAAGGGAATAATGATTCTGGATTTATCCTTTGAGAAGGAAAAATTTATGATCA
Organism: Antilocapra americana; assembly: GCA_007570785.1. Lineage (NCBI taxonomy): Eukaryota > Metazoa > Chordata > Mammalia > Artiodactyla > Antilocapridae > Antilocapra > Antilocapra americana. Next base: position 1,029,835 of record ML664080.1, on the reverse strand, counting down.
CCTCAAGGTAAGGAAGTAGTTATTTAAAGGGGTAGAGTAGGAGAGGCCAAATTGTTTAATTCTTAATTTCAAAGTGAACCTACCATAGACATGTCAGCTCAATGGTGTGACTAAGTTTTGAGTTTTGATTGGCTTAGGATACCTTGCTATGATATGGAAAGGAATTAAAGAAATGAAAAAATAAATGTCACAGTCATATAAGTGTCCATGTAGTGGCACAGAAATATATTTTTTCTCTCCAAGACTTGCAATGAGCTATTATACATTCACACAAAGTTGCCTACTTTGATGAGCTATGTTGACTACACAGCTCAGTTATTTTTACCATCGTTAAATCTGTTTGTGAGCCAAAACCAAGATGGTATACACAAAGGATTTCAAGTAGGTGTTGGAGCTGGCCAGAAGCATGGATTATGTGAATATGGCAATGCCTGCTCACTTCATAAAATAGTGACTGAGTCTTTCCTTGATTTTATTTTTCTCTCAATCCCACTCCCTACCCACCTACCACTCTACATCAAAGTTTACACCATCTCAATACATTTTGTTACTTTTTAATGCAGATGACTCCCTGAATGTTTATCAAGTATACTATGCATTCAACAATTATAAAACGTATTTCCTTAGAAATGTTGGACAGACAAGTTAAGACCTGGGAAGAGACAGAGGTAGGTATAGCACACAGGTTTCCTTTACTTCTTCCCCATTGATGCTGGCTCATTGATGCTAACAATCAAAATTTTCTAAAATAAGCATCCCCCAAATGTCTTATCCTAATCTCATAACCCATCACTATGATAAAATATCACACCTGTGAATATGTCAAGAGGAACTTTGTAGATGTAATAAGGTTACTAATCAGTTGACCCAAAACAAGAAGATTATACTATATTATCCAGGTGGGTCCGATGTGATCATAATTGCCCTCAAAAGCAGACATTTTTCTCCATCTAGAAACAGAAGACAGGAACTGGAAAGAAAATGTGGATATGAGAAAGTCTGAAGCATTAGAAGTGCATCATCAGTGGTTTGACAATGGATTGAAGGGGACACAGATGAAATTCAGCTGAGCTTTGGGAGCAAAGAGAGGAGACATTGAAAATAAGGAAATGAGGACCTCAAACTTACAACTTATAGGGAACTGGATTTTGCCAACCATTCAAATGAGATTGACTTATTCTCTCCACAAACCTCCAGATAAAAGCTCAGCTGAAACCTTGGTTTCAGCCTCATATGATCCTGAGTAGAAATCCTAGGTAAACTCTCATGGAGTTCTGACCATAAACTAATACACATACTGATATATTTATAGATGAAATGATGTGATGAAGGACTTGCATCAAAATAATCTAGTATGGGGGGGGATGTGAGGATGGGGAATATATGAAACATGACTAACCATGAGTTGTTAATTGGTGGAGATAATTGGTAAGTTGATTGGTGGAGGTTCATTACATTATTCTATGTATATTTAAAACTTTCCATTGTAAAAAGGTTAAGAAAATTTGAATGTGTGCCTGACACAACATTGTTGTCATTCAGTCACTAAGTCATGTCCAGTTATTTGCAACATCATAGGTTGAAGCACTCCAGGCTTCCCTGTCCTGTACTATCTCCCGAGGTTTGCTCAAATTCATGTCTATTGAATCAGTGATGCTACCTAACAATCTCAGGGCAATGGTTGAAGTTGATTCCACAACTCTTTAAAGTCCATATCCATTTTGAAACTCTGAAAGGATAAAGTAATAGGAGAGATTGTGAGAATTATTGAATAATTTCTGCCTCTTCCCTCAAAGGAAATGATGAGATGGCAGAGAGAGAGCTGCATTTGGGATATAACTAGACTCCTACCATCAGAGGGACAAAGATCATGTGGATGTGTCCATAGACTAGTGATGGACCACATGCAAAGAAAGTAGGTGTGAGATCATGTCTGTAGGCTTTACTGGGATGTGATGGTGATGGGCTATGCACAGTGTGGGCTGGGGAAAACTAAGTGACCTCTTGAAGAGTGCATTTGCTCTCTTAAGACTTAAAAATGAAAGATCCTCAGTGATGGGAATCTCTGAGGAACCTACAATAGCACACCCATGAAGGAAAGTCTTGATGATGAAAGAATCTACTATGTAAGACTGTGCCTTCCCCTGTATCCATCTGTCTTTTGGTTCTCCTTTGTAGGAATCCTAAACCTTCTTAAGCACGTGGGAGTTGAGGGGGAGTAGTGGGAAAGAAGAACAAAATGGAGCACAGTTTTCATCTATCTCTGTTCCTGCCCCAGGTGGGAAGGAAGGAGGTGATTACCACAAGAACAAGTTAAATGTGTAATTATTACATAAGGACTGGGTTTTCAAATTGTCAGATGGGACTGTTTTGTGGCTTAGAGTAACAGTAATATTATCATTAAAGAATATGACCATAAATATGTCTGCAGACAGCCCTGTCCATTCCACTAATCCACCTATATTTCCCAGAGTAAGCTAATAGAGTTAAAATCCGTTCATTACATGGGGTTTGGGGGCAAGAGGTACAATAGTTCTTCTCCAGCTATACCCTTATGAGTTGTGTAAAGTGTAAAATGCAACAATGCATAAACACACATACCTGGAGGGAATGAGCTATCTGATAGTGGAGAATGGAGACCTTGTGCCCAGAACACCAGACATCTGCATCTCTCCTGTTTTCACTCTCAATCTCTCCTCATCACACTTGGGCTGCTGAAATACCCTTATAGTTGGTCTCCTTGCTTCACAATGTCCACACTCTCCCTCAGTCCATTTTTCATACCACGCCCAAATGATATTTCTAGGTCTGAATTAGGAGCATACAATTTCTTTAATTTTTTCTAAGTGCCTCAGTACAGGGTTGGGAAGATCCCCTGGGGAAGGAAATAAAATGGTAACTCATTCCAATATTCTTACCTGGGAAATCCCATGGACAGAGGAGCCTGATGGGCTACAGTCCATGGGGTCCCCAAAGAGGTGGACATGACTTAGTAACTAAACAGCAACAGCAATCCTCTTTATTACACTTTCCAGTAGCTCTTTACAACCATCAGGATGAAATTCAAAGAGCAAGGCAGACATATACATCCTTTGTAGGTCTGTTTGTGCCTACTACATGTCTCCTAACTTTTCAAATCTCAGAATCAGGTTGAGCATACACATCTGATTTCCTTTTCTACATTGACCTTTAGCAAAGATTCATTCTAGAAAGGAATGCAGTGGGATCTGACATTGAAACTTTGAACTACCTTAAGCTAGTAATTCCCTGGATTCTAACAGAAGTGCTGTACAGTGAGCTGAGAGAGTTACCATAATAAAATAGGACATCTTGTGGCAACTCTCTCAGTTCATCATGGAACCCAGACACAGTTGGAACTGTTGTTAAGTAACTTGCTCAAGACAAGCAGAACAGGGTAGAGTTGGAATTAGAACCCAGTTCTCTGTGAGCCAAAACCAGAGTTTAGGGCCTCAGGAGTTTATAGTCTCTAGTTGGGAAAAGAACATGAGTATTCAAGTTTAACTGAAGTAATTCAGCTAGTACCAACAAGCTAAATATCTTTGCATTCCTCTTTGGGAAGTATTTTAAAACTTTGGATTGTAATTTTCCATGCAGGGAAGTAAAGTTTATGCCCACAATAAAATGTGTTGGTTTAACTAAGAATACTGGACTTCAAGCAAATAGCTATTCTGATTTTTCTTGTTGCTTATTTATACTTCAGTTATTAATTTTAAAAGATGCTATGCTGTTTATTTTATAGATATTTTTATGATTTTTTACTGTCTCATGCATTGTATTCATTTTAATGCTACTTGCCCTTTTAAAAACATTTTTAAGAGACAAAGCAAGTGAAAAAAAAAGTTGTATTTCAGAATGTCATTGCTTTAGTAGATTTATTCATCCAAAATAAAAATAATAATTAGAAATCCCATGAGATCCAGATTTGCCAGTTTGCTGCATAATTTGCTTATAATAAAAATATTTTCCAAATAGTGTAATATTAAAATATGGCCACAAGTTCAACTGATTTTTATGCAAGTTTTTCTGTATCATCCAAAAGATAAGTTTAAAACGTTTTTTATGATGTAATGGATATTAGTGTTTTCTAAGCAAATTTTCTAATACATTCATCTTAAATGAAATTAGTTCATCTAAATGAAGTAAAAGCAACTCCTTTACAAATTGATTCTCCATAATATTTAAGTGTGAATTCCCAGCATAATGTGCATGGGAGATTTGATACGGAGAAACTCCAACAACCATTACAGAAGCTTCAGCATTATTTGTACTTCAAATACTAACTGAGAATTGCAATCTCAATATTTATTAACATGAAAAGCACATCTCAGTATAATACCAAATGCTATAGCATACATTTAAGAATTAAAATTAAGTTGCACATTGTATGCAAGGTCTCAAACTGTCTTTTGTAACTGTTTCAATGGATTTAAATGAAACTATCTGTCCTGTTTATGTGGTGTTTACTCCATGTTCCTAAATAATAAAACATTTTTCTGAATTCCAGAAATTTTTTCCCTAGTAACCATTTATACTCTATGTAATTGATAAACATTAAAATGTAAAAATAGATTATCTTTATGAGATGAGAATGACATTGTGTCCGTCAGTTAGTCAATAAAGGGCCATAGCTGTTGGTGGAATGGAAGTCATTATTTTGAAATGTTGGGCTTTATTTAAACTAAATTGTACTCCAAGATAGATAAAGTTTTAAGGAAACTTAATTTCAAACATACAGGTCACGGAAAGCCCATAAAGGAGACATTATCTGCAGAAGCGTAAATAGAGAGTTGAATAGCAGCTATAAATGCAGATGCACAAGTTGGTTCAAGATTTAGAATTTCAACTTCATACAAAACCCACTGAATGCTAAACTCATGGTTGTGTTTTGACTATTTAGGATTGACCATCTCACATGAGTTAACACTGACTCTAATACTTTCTTGGTTTTGTTTTCTTTTATACTAATACCCCTATTTTCAGGAACATTTTTATTTTCCTTTTTAAATTTTATTTTATCTCGTCTTCTCTCCTTTGATCCTTCCCCTCCTGCCCCATTTCTCTTTCCCCTTACCGCTTCCTTTTTTATGAAGACTCTGGTGGTGGTGGTGGTGTTCTTCAGGTGCATAATTTTAGCTGAAAATGAATGGTCCTTTGTTATCCATTAATTAAACAAATACTTATCCAATATATGTTATCTGTGATTCAAGTTAGCCAATACGACAGGATACAGCATAAGAGATGAGTCACAGTGGCATATAGGAAAATATTTCAGGATAGTAAAGCAAGAAGAGGTTGTGAGGGACTTCCCTGGTGGTCCAGTGGTTAAGACTTCACCTTCCAATGCAGGAGGTGCAGGTTTGATTTCTGCTTGGGGAATTGAGATTCCACATGCCTCAAGGCCAAAAAGCCAAAACATAAAATAAAGTGATATAGTAACAAATTCAATAAAAATTTTAAAGAAAAATAAAAGGTCCACATAAAAAAAACCTTTAAAGAAAAAGAATAGGAGGGTGTAAAAAATTCCAACATTACAAATAGCATCTTTGTCTCTTCAGGCTTAATAGTGCCACCACTACCTCTGATAACTAACATAGTATCTCTACTTTTATTATGTTTATTTCTATATTATTTATAAACCTCTCCCTTTACTTATATTTCTATTAATGATTTATTATATTTTATTTCTTCCATGTTTGGGAATCTAGTTCTACTTAAATGGTCTAGAGTTCCAGTGATACTTTGCAATATTTTTAGGTGGATCCTGTCACCTAAGTCAACAATAAACATTCAGTTACTAATTGATGCCTGCATTGTCTAAATTGTAGCATCTGAGTGGATGTTATTCTAAATTAATTACTCAGAGTGTTTTCTTCATTGTATCATTGTTTTTCTATTTATTTCACTATATAAGTAAGTATCCCTTAATTAGTGAATCTTTTAAAAAATAATATTGGGAAGAAGTGCAATGCAGTAGAATATGTACTTCATAAGGATTGGGGATATGTGATGTTTAGTCTGTATCTGATTTAAATTAATGTATAAGTTAATGTAGGTTGCCGTAAAGAAGTACCATAGGCTGAATAAAAAATAGAAATTTATTTTATCACAATTCTAAAGGTTAGAAGTTTAATCAGGGTTTTGACAGAGTTGTTTTTTTCTGAAATCTCTTTTGTAGATAACCATATCTCCCAATGTTTTTATATTGTCTTCTGTGTGTGTGTGTGTGTGTGTCTGGGTACACCTTTCTTCTAATAACAACACCAGTCATGTTGGATTATTCTTTTGTTTAGTTGCTAAGTCACATATGACTCTGTGATCCCATGGACTGTAGCCCTCCAGGCTTCTCCATCCGTGGGATTTTGCAGGCAAGAATATTGGAGTGGGTTGTCATTTCCTTCTCAAATATTAGTCTATAACTCACTCTAATCACTTAAATTTGTAAACATTATTTGTTTATTATTTACCTCACTGGATCTTTGTTGCTGTGAGTGGGATTACTCTCTAGTTGCAGTGCAGAGATTTACTGCAGTGGCTTCTTTTATTGCAGAGCATGGGCTCTCGGTACATGGGCTTCAGTAGGTGCAGCTCAAAGCCTCTAGCACAGGCTAAGTAGTTGCAGCATATGGACTATGTTGCTCCGCAGCATGTGGGATCTTCCAGGATCAAGGATTGATTCCTGATTTCATGTCCCCTGAATTGGAAAGTGGATTCTTACTCACTGAACCACCAGGAAAATCCCCTAATGATATCATTTTAACTTAATTATCTCTTGAAAAAAAGCTGTCAAAAATATGGCCAAAATCTGAAGGACTGGGAGACTAGAGCTTCAACACAAAAATTTTGGAGGGACAAAAATTAGCTCAAAACTATAAGCTCTGGTAAATTTTTTGGCCTCAGTGGTTTTTGTTTCCTTTACTCCTAAAAAAACTGAGTATCCAGTTTCTACATGATTTCACATCTTGACAGCTCATCCATCATGTATCATATAACGTGAGAAAATGCATTGCTCAAATATAAATTTGATTTTGAAAATATGAAACGTTGACTTCAATGAACATAAAAATGGACATAAAATTGAGATTTCAAATAGTTTCTGAGTCAATAAAAATAATTACACATACAATATATTCATTAAAATTATTAAAAAATCAGAAACATGTAATGGTATCTGATTTTGTACATACCAGTTTGTGATTGGTTTGGTAGTTTATAATACATTTTTACATATTTACTATTTTTGAACAATCTTGTGAGCTTAGGAGGACAAGTATCATGTCTGTTCATTTTTACAGATAAATTGAGCAAAATTTAATGATATAACATCTAAGTATTCACACTTAGTAAGGAAACTAAGACTCAGAGCTAACTAGATGCCAAGCTTTATGTTTATCTGCCACATTATGCTCATTTTCTTGGGGAAATAAAAATAAAATAAAGAAAATTTTAAGCAAAAAATATTAAGCCCTTGACAATTTTATATGAAACACTTACCAAAAAATGAAAGGACTTAAGTAAATGGAGAAAAAAATATGATGTTAAAGTGATAGAATTGAGAGAAGATGGAGATACTCACTAGAACAAATAAATATAGAAAAATCATCTGTTATTCTCAGCTAAGGAGTTAAAAACTGTCAGAGAAAATTTAATGCAAAAAGTGAGAAGAAAGAAAAAAATTGAAAATAGGTAGGTAAATTAATGTATGAGATTGTACATGAGAATTTTAATATTAATCTAAATTCCAATATAAATGAAAAGACTGAATCAACATATATAGCTAGCTAAGATTTGCAGCAGATGAACATGGAAATTAGACAATTCAAACTAAATTTCATGCTTATTATCTAGTGTACAGGCAAAATGACTCTAAAATATCATTAAACTTTATCTGCAAAACTGTTTATAACATTTTTGTTTTATGTATGCTGTGAGAAAAAAAAAAACTTTCCCAAAGAAATACCATTATTATTTTGCTTTTTGCCTCTGTAAATCTATTATTCATTTAAATACAACAACATTTCTCCTTAGAATTTAATAATTAGCAGCCATGTATTATTAAATTATAAACTGCTTTCCTGATTCATGGCACATTCTTCCCTTTGCCTTCATTCCTTCCTTCCTTCCGCAGCCAGTGACCAGTGTTCCAAATGGCTGTACCTCATATTTGTGCCCATGTTTACATTTTTCCTAGCAAAAATATCCTTAGTTTTAAAGCAATTAGCCTCCAATTAAAATAAATAAATTTATAAAAAATAAAAATTAAAAAAATACCTTTTGAAAAAAATAAAAATTTCAACAATTTAATAAATAAATAAATAAAGTAAACCCTCATATAGTGTTTGTTAACATGTAGACAGTAATCTTAAAGTGTATCAACATTACCACTACCAATAATAGCTCAATTATCTTTTTCATTTTTAATGAAAACTTGAAGATCTCAACATATCAACCCAAGTCCCAAATAACTGATCCAATCAAATTTCCAGCTTCCCTCCTTCCTCATCACAATAAGACACAATACTATGGTTTGAGTGTTTCTGTATTTTATCATTCCCCAGTAAGTATTAGGAGGTAGACAGTGTAGTCAAATCTGCAAGTACATGACCTGTTGGCTTTGAAGAATTTGAGAGTTTTGCCCTGTCATTTCCAATGACAACATCCTACTTCCTCTTCATCATGAATTGTCTAGTCAAGATGTGAATGCATACTGTCACAACTGCAACTATTAGCAACAGATGAAGGCTGCCTATGGTGAGGTAAGAGGTAATGAATGGGAATGAATGAATGAGATACAGAAAACATAGTGCACCCAATTTGAAATGGAATGTATGCTGGCAAGAAGTCATATTCAAGATAGTCAGCTAAGACAGACAGGCACTTAGTGACATCATAGGGCAGGCAGTCAAGGTGACTTGACTCATCAGGGAGCCGCAATGAGAGAAAAGGATGTGAGGGGTCACTGGATCCTCATCCTCCGATGAATTCCCCTCTGCTCCTTCGTTTCATGTGGGGTCATTTCCCATTTTCCAGATTTCTTCCTTGTCTCCCCTACCTGGATATTTCTCTGTTACTTCTCCTATTCCCTTCTCAGTCTTGGTCTTTGATGCTTCTAATTAAATAAGTTAATTTAATAAGTGGCACCGCGGTTGATAGCAGCTCAATGTCTACTATCCTTCTAAAGTGTATTTTAATATGCACACACAGACATGCATGCTCATGTTCACATGCTATGTGTTTGTGAAGGACTGAAATGCGTTTTCATGGCTCAGGGCAGGCAGGCAGGATAGAGAATCCTTGAGTAAGGAGGGTTTGCTTTCCTTCAGAGAAGATTCACACTGTGCTGATTGGTACCAAGGGGAGTTTGTCTCATTCCAGTGATAGAACAGTGCCTGGAAAGAGGTGAGAATGATAAAGGAGGAAATGGAGTGCCACTGGGAAATGCAATAGACATGGCTCAAACTCTGCCAGCCAAGTAAAGTTTCTGGAGTTGTACTGATTAAAAACAAGAAAAAAATTGAAAGGCTTCTCTCAAGTTCTTGAGAGACAGCATTTTCAAGCAAGGCCCTGGCAAAGATCTGTTTATGGTTGATGCTGTGTCATTTCCCACTTTACGTTACCTGTTTAAAAATGGGGAATATGTTTATATCTTTCTTAGTGCTGACATTTACCACGCAGAGACACCACTTGGAAAGGGTGATTTATTTATTTATTTATTGTGCCATTATGTTTTGAAAGACTTTTAGGTTACAAGAAGCCTTTGAAATTAGAGCCCATGATTTTAAGATTGATAACAGTAATTATAGAGCTCGGTTATAGCAGGAAGAGATGTAGCTTGCCTATGAGATTAAATATGAAAGATCTCTGGTCCAAGGGAATAACAAAAGCTTGTTCTTTCTCCAAAGACACCACCAGAGTGGTGATGAAGGTTAAAACTTGTTTCTGAAGCTATGGTGATTGTTCATAATCTGATTCTAAAGACAAATGACCAATTCAGTCATAATCACTTTTGTTTAATCTTCTTCTTCTTCTTTTATTTTTCTATGATGCCGGCACTCACCTGGGAAATTAGAAATGTTTTTAACCTTTCTCTCGAGCCACATACTTGTAAGTTTGCAGTGATTTAAAATGTTCCCTCCTGTAGCTGATGTACTTGCCATCTGGTTAGGCAGCAATGGCCGTGACAGTCATTCTTCTTGATGATAAGTGGCCAGAGTTGGGCAGAGAATGAATACTCCACCTATATTTTGGGGGAATAAGAACTGTCCCCTCAGAATCTCAAGCATGTATAAGGACAGAAAATCATAAAGTTAAAAGCAACCCTAATGATTTTCTCCCATTAACTTGATTTTGTAAGGGACCCTTTGGGAAGTAGGAAGAAAAGGTAAGATAAAATGTACAGAGTTGGAAAAAATATTGAGGAGTGAGCTAGAATGGAGTCGATGAAAAGGAAAGACATGGGAAAAGATAGGGAAAGAGGTAAAGAATGATGTCGAAGAACACAAGGGTGGAATAAAAGGCCAAAAGAAAAGGTGAGAGGAAAAGGGACTAAATTAACAGGAAGGAGAAATGGGGACAGCTAATAGCACTGATGACAGGAAGAAGAGTAATGAAGAGGGAATACAAAAGAAGGGATAGAGGAATGTGGAACAGGAATGCAATTCCTGTCTCTGTTCCAGCATCCTTTTTACTCAAAGGAAGGATTTGGAATTCAAGCTCAAATATAGAATCTCAGGGTTGTAGCAACTATGGTCTATTAAAGAGCATATCTTTTCTTATTAAAATAAAAGATACAATTAGAAATATAGAAGCAGAAAGATCATGCTTGAAGCTGTTCCCCAGAACATACAAGAAAGATAACAACATCAAGTCTTAAGTATGACAGGACACCAGGAAACTAATATTTGGAAAGTCATTTAGGATGCTTGGTGCTGAAGAGTATGCTACTTTATCACCTTCTCAGGAGACCCTAAAGTCCTCCGTGGGGTTTCTGCATGCACAACATCCTTTGAACTGCATCTCCCTGCTCCTGTCCTCATCCTTGCCGTCAATCACCACTTGTATCTTCAATCTTTTCCCCTTCCCCTTGTCTCATTTTTATCTGTAGCAGATTAATTATGTCTCCTAATTCCTCACCCTTTCTGTATCTAGGCCTTTACCCATGTGACTTTTCAATTCTTCCTACCAAAGGCAGGGTGTGTGACCTTCTACCCAGTCAGATTTTTGCAAATTTGATACAAATGGTGGCTTCAAATATACTTATGTGACTGGATCTTCTCTCTAGTGCTTCTGTTATTGCCTGGAGAAAAACATACTCATGTGTCCTTCAGGTTCTCAAAGACTGAAACACATACCCAGCAGTCAGAAGTAAACTGGTACCGGGGAGTTAAGCCAAACATTAGCTCAGCCGAGAGCAAGAGTGCTACTCCAGCTAAACCACAGTTATATGAGCAGGAGAAGGTGTCCATTATTTTGAGACAATGAAATTTTAGAGTTGGTTATTACAATATGATTTTAATTTTTTAAAAGTTATTTATTTATATTTTTCAATGTTGTTTTGACTTCATTTTCAGGTCCTGGTTAGAGGCCTGTCAGTTCCTTTTCTAGAGCAGCTAATTAAGTCTGAACTCAAAATACTTTTCCTCATCAGGCCCTCATACTCTGGGGCCACTATGCATTGACACTAGGAGCTCTAGGAATGAACATGAGACAACTAAGGAGAGCCCTACTTCCCATTATTCCAATTAGACAATGCTTAGCGATCCTGAGAAGCCTAGCTAGCCACACTCCATGTAATCCATTTGCCAAACAGATTGTTTCCTACAGCTCCAGCTTGCTGTTACCCTGTCCTTGGGCACAAACCCCTACGAGGCCCTGTCTGGTGGTCTTTCACTTGCATCTCTGAAAAATGAAGAGCTCTGTCTTTCATCTGTCCAAGTACCAGTATAATGTTCTGCCATCAAAATAATCTTTACACTGAATGAAACAAACATTTTTATTGACATGATGCCTAATATACTAACTCATTTTAAACATGTGAAGAGAAATAAACCAATTTGACTTAGCTGCTACCTTGCCTAGTGGGCAAAGCTCTCAAATCATACAACTCATGTTTTCAATCTATCAGCTGGTCATTTTTGAATCAAGTGCTATCCTCTGAGGTATTATGTTGTGCACAGAGAAATCATATCACCAGATAAAGAACATGAGTTTCTATGCTGAAGAAATAGGCTAAGATCACTTTTTTCAACTTAATTGATTTGTATAATGAAACCACTTAGCCTTTTTTTAATCTTCAAATCTCAAATACATTTCTTGTTCATTGGGATATGAATTTTGAGATGTTTTTATAAAGCTCTAATAAATCATATATTAGGAAGTATGACATACTTATAGAAATTTTTATGGATATTGGGAGAGAGAGGAAAACAATTTAATTCCCTTCAATCAATAACATAAACCAATCATTTCTTTCCATTCCATTCCTTTCAACTCCTGTCCTTTTTAGGGTATTAGGTAAAGAATGTTCATAGAGTTAGAAAATCTGGCTCTGCTTCAATTTTTCTGCTGTTATTTCTATCACTGTTAACACACCACTCACTCTTGGCTTCTGTTTCCCAGTTTGAGAATTAATATTCAGTTTGGTTCAGCCATTCAGTCATGTCCAACCCTTTGCAACCCCATGGACTGCAGCACACCAGGCCTCCCTGTCCATCACCAACTCCTGAGTTTAGTCAAACTCATGTCTATTGAGTTGGTGATGCCATTCAATCATCTCATCCTCTGTTATCCCTTTCTCCTCCCATCTTTGATCTTTCCCAGCATCAGGATCTTTTCAGATGAGTCAGTTCTTTACATCAGGTGGCCAAAGTATTGGAGTTTCACCTTCAGCATCATCCCTTCCAACGAATATTCAGATTCATATATTATAAATGGACACAAAAAGACTTTGTAAAGCAAAACCTCACCATTGTTATTTATAATTATGGGTTAATAGGCTACTTATAAGGCTTAAGAAGAAGCACTGTTATGAGTTTCAGTAACTAATTTCTAATAGTTTCGTTAATCTGTATGCTTGTAATTAATATGGTACTCATAAATTATAAAAGTGAAGCAATCTAGATGTCCATTGACAAATGAATAGATAAAGGAGATGTGGTGCATATACACAATGAAATACCACTCAGCCACAAAAAGAAAACATTTGAGTCAGTTCTAGTGAGATAGATGAACCTAGAGTTTATTATACAGAGAGAAGTAAGTCAGAAAGAGAAAAACAAATATAATATATTAATGCATATACATGGAATCTAGAAAATAGTATGGATGAACTTGTTTGAAGGGAAGGAATGGAGACACAGGTGTAAAGAATAGACTTGTGAACACAATGGGGGAGGGAAAGTGGAATGAATGGAGAAACTAGCATCAAAATATATACACGATCGTATGTAAAATGAATAGCTGGTGAGAAGTTGCTGTATAACACAGGAAGCCCAGTCTGGCACTCTGTAATGACCTAGAAGAGTGTGATGGGGGAGAGGAGGAAGGCTCAGAGTGAGGGGGTATGTGTATAATTATGGCTGATTCACATTGTTGTACAGCAGAAATCAGCACATTGTAATAATGAAAAAATAAAAGTGAGTGTATTTATAAATTTCATAGAAACCTCTTTCTAAAACAAGAAATCTGCACCTAATTGAAATGTTCAAGTCATGCAATTCCTTGACATGCATACCATTTTCCAGGAGCAGCTGACAACCCTGGAGAAGCTGAGCTGACAGAAACATTTCTTCATGCACATGATTCCTCATGATTCTACATGACCTTGATCTGGTTTCTGGCAAAAGTTTGATGTGAAAAACAGACTTTGGAAAAGTTGGATAGAGTATATCAGTAGAATCTTTGATTTCACCTATCGCTATTTGTTGGCTCAGAATCCCATCATTTGTATCCATGAAGGCATTTATACTTTACTTGATATCCATGATATCTGTATGTTCCACACTCATGAAAAGGAAGCATAATTACATACTTCAGAAGAATGGTTAGGCAGGAAGATGAGTGAAATTTGGACTCAGATATCTGGCGGTTTGGATTCTGGTCACACTATTTACTAGTTGTAAATTCTTAGGGAATTAATTTAACTTCTCTGAATCCAATTTTCATACCTTTAAATTAAGATAATAACCCCTAAATCATAAACCTATTGAGGACAGTAATGGTCATAGTGCATACAAAAGATGGTGTCTGTCTCCTGACACATAGCAGGTATTAAATATTTTTTATATATTGAAGAGTGATAAATTTAAAAAATGAGAATAAAAGAACAGGAATAAAATAGCAAAAAAAAGGTAAGATTAAAAAGAAAATGATTAGCTTTATTTCCATAAAATTTTTGTAATGAAAGAAACTATCATATCTCTATAATAATTCAACAAGGATGGGAAATTCATCTGTAGCTTATTGATTTTTTAATTCACTTGATTATTCATTTTTGATACCTGCCATATACTTGGCAGCATGTAAATTTCTGTGGCAGTAACAAAGATGAAGATGTGTACAAGGCCATTATGAATTTCTTATTCCAGTAAAGGAGATGAGACATTGTTATAAATAATTATTAGTCAATATATTCCAAAGAATCTGCCATGAGAAATCCAATTTTATGAAACATAGAGTTCTATGGTTAAATCTGTTTAGAAAAAATACACAGCATGCTTCTCATCCACTCCTTAAAAATTCACAAACTGAAACTCCACTGACTACTCTAGGATCATCTGTAACTAGGACCCATTTCATGAGTTAGAAATAAATGTTTACTTTTTACTGTATTTTTTCCCCCACATAACCCCAAGGGACAATTTGTGAGAATATTGTTTCATGGATCACACATTGTAAGATATTTCTATAAATAAAGATACAACGTAATAAGTAGAATAGGAGAGCAGTAAAAAAATGAGAAATGCCACATTCACAGTGTACAGAAAAGGGAAAAAGTGCTTCTCTGTGAGAGAAGGAACTAGAAGATTATGGAAAGAGCCACGTTAGATTGAGTTTCGATTGTGACTAAGGACTGCAGAAATAAAAACCGACTGGAAAAAAATTCCTGAATTAGAAGGAAGGAGAGAGGTTTAAAAGGTCTGTGGGATACAGAATATTGATCTACTATATATATATATATATATATATATATATATATATATAATATATTAATATATATGAATTTGATTTATGTTGTCTGACTCTTTAGTAGCAATGAGACATTTTTAACAAGTAGGAGTAACAAAATAGAATATAAACAGAGTAGGTATACAGTTTTCTGCCCTTGGAAGTGTTCCAGTGGAGGCCAGATAACAGGATAAACACACATATAGATTTGCATCTCAAATGATTGGTTAGCTGAATACATTCCCTGAGGATAGTTCATTCAGAGCCAGTCTTTCATTCTATGAGTTAACAGATTATTTTGTTAACTATGCAGAACTATTGAAGATTTCGAGCAAAAAGGTTCAAGACACAAACTGTGTTTGGGGAGATTAATCTTGCAGATCTGCATAAGATATATTAGAGAAAGACAGTGAAATGGCAGGAAGACCTCTAACAAAGAATCAAGGGCCAGCACCAAGATTTTCCATCAACAGAGATGCCATTCAAATCCCTCCTCTCAATTTTCCTCAAAAGAGGGGAACTTCTTTATAGAATTGGGAAGAAACTCAGACTTAATTCATTTGTCTGGACCTCTGTGGAATTCAACCTGAAATTTACCATAGGATCTGGTAGTGAAAAGTGTTCATCACTCAGTCATGTCTGACTCTGTGACCCAATGAACTATAGCCTACCAAACTCCTCTGTCCATAGAATGCTCCAGGCAAGAATAGTGGAGTGGGTAGCCAATCCCTTCTCCAGGGTACTTTACCAGCCCAGGATTGAACCTAGGTCTTCTGCGTTGCAGGAAGATTCTTTACCATCTGAGCCACCAGTGAAAATATGGGTATTAATTTAGGCTTTGCAACTGACATAAGTTTATAGCCTCACAAAATATTGACATAAAATTATTGATAAAGCTTATCAAGATACTTAAAGAACATTTCTCATTTTGTATGCTAATTGGTAATAAAACCATTTATGCAAATACAGAAAATTTCTGGAGAAGTGAGAATATTAGTAGCATGAAGTATACTTAATTTCTGTGAAATTTAATTTACTTTCTTGAAAAATATTCTTGATAATTATATATCCCTTCATAATAGTAGTTATCATTTTTTTGAATGACTTCTAAGTATTAGATACTATGTATGATGCCTGCTGGGCTTTCTGATGGCTCAGCAGATCAAGAATATGCTTGGGATGCAGGAGGCACAGGAGACCCGGGTTCGATACTTAGGTCAGGAAAATCCCTTGGAGAAGGGAAATGGCAATCCACTTCAGTATTCTGGCCTGAAAAATACCACGGACTGAAAAGCTGGGTGGTCTATAGTCCAAAGGGTCACAAAGAATCAGACATGACTGAGCAGCTAAACATGCATGCATGCATGATGCCTGCTATTTATTATTGCATTCAAAGATTGAGGTAATATTAATAACAGTGATAAAGGTTTAAAGGTAAACTTTGGATAGTATTATAGTAAAGCAACATTGACATGGCTGAGAGGGAATTGCTAACCAGCTGCAGAGTAGGATTCAGGGTACCATTTTATTAATAGCTACACAAAAGGGTAAAAACTATTTCTGGGCTCTTTGGTAACAATAGAACTAAGATACTGCTTTTTCTTCTCTACTGTTTCCCTAAGCCTATATAGACATGTCTAGCAAGAAGCTTAACCAACTTAACCCCTGGTACCAACATCTGTTACCAGCCAGAGTGACATTTCTTTACCAACTATAAAGGGATGGTGAAATAAATTTCAGTATACGGTCATTGGTTTAAAAAATTGCCAGCAAAATTCTCTCATCCCTAGCTCTTCAAAAAAGAACTTCTCTAAGATCTTAGCTGGGGTAGGAGTGGTTTCCTGTTTCCCTTTAAACTATACTAAACAGAGGGCCAGTCATACATACAATCTTATGGCTATTAACTTCAAAATATAGAGAATAAAATCAATTATTCATCATTTTCTTTACTTGTTTCTCTACTGAACAACTAGTCTGTGCCAGGAAAAGCAATTGGGTGTAGCTTCCAAAGAAATCATGAAGATCATGGGATTATGCACCTCAGGAATAGTCAGACAAGTAAAACTCTCAAGTAGTTAAGATTTAGTTGTAATCTAGTCATAGGTTTTAACTGTATAGATCAAAAATCCAAGATCATATAAGTACACTGACTTGTCAAAATCACATGGAATACTGGTGATGCAACTGAAATTAAAATCTTCAACAACTAGTATCTGGACCAATGCAAATTGAACTGTAGATCTCAACGTACACATGGGTTCATATTAATTGACCTCTCGTCATTTGACATTGCTTTTATCTGTTTGAAAGTCACTGGTCTTTCTGCCCCCACATTATACTGATTCTCATTTATCCTCATGATTTCACTTCCATGTTCCTAATCAGTCCTTCACGCCCCATTTTCTTCACCTTATTTGAATCCTTAGAG
This sequence comes from Antilocapra americana, assembly GCA_007570785.1. Taxonomy (NCBI): domain Eukaryota; kingdom Metazoa; phylum Chordata; class Mammalia; order Artiodactyla; family Antilocapridae; genus Antilocapra; species Antilocapra americana. The sequence continues at coordinate 1,012,224 of ML664080.1, read as the reverse complement.
TTTCCTGACGAGCTATTTGCTTGATCACTGTGTTTCATGACCACCTCCAATTGATTAGGTTCACTCTTGCCAAGCTGTCATTGTTCATGAGTTGATTGCCCTTAATTCTGCCTCCTCCTTTTATAGAGATAAGGACTTACTTTCAATAATAATTGGCTACCTTAGATTTGTTTCCCTTAGCTAGACAGTCTTTGATATTTACAATCTCTGGTTATAAACACACAGTTTTCGTATCTATTACTGCTTCCTTGGGCTTTGTTCAAGCACTGAAAAATCCCACTGTACACACTGCCATTTCTTTTGGAGTTTTTTTTTTTTTGGTCCTGAAATTGATATAAATTTCTTTTCATCCTTGGAATGTCTACATGTTCACTCAAACCTTTACCAGATTCACCTGATCTTTCTTTTCATTTACCTGAGTCTATTGTTCAATATTTTTTAATAGTCAAAGATGTAATAGCATGTGTCAAGATTTAAACATTTTTTTCCAGGATGTTTCATACTTATATTATTTTTCTCTTTACTTTTCACTCATTTTCATGACATCTCACATACTAGTCTGCAAATGCAAAACAATTACTTAATTTTGTCCTTTGGGCCTTCAACACATACCTGTTACCAGGAACTGTATTATTTAGGATGAACACAGAGATAAAAGACAGATTCCCTATATTCAAATTTGTGGGGAAGAGGAATAAATTAGTAGCAACTGCAATGTGGGAACTCGTATGATGGAGTTAAAGACAGAGGTTATAATGAAACCAAGGAGAGATAACAGATCCTTGAAAGCTTCCTGCAATGGGAGAATGAATACCTTCACAAAGAACTAGATGGTGAGTGAATGTTAAGTGTTAAAAGAAAAGAAATAGTAATTGTCAGAGAGGAAATATTATATCATTTTACAGCTGGGGAAATTTAAGTGTAAATAAAACATGGGCCCTCTCAAAAGCATAAGGTCAAAATGTTAAGATATAGATCATAAAGAAAGAACACAACCTACTCAAAGAAAGTTGGATACCTTCTGTGGAATGTTGTAAGCATCCCAGTGCTATTTGAAGTTTCAGTATATTGTTTTTTACCTTTAAAATTATTGGTGGGAAAGAAAAGAAAAAGAAAAAAGAAAAAAAAAGATTATTGGTGAAGAATTAATTTTTGCAATATGTGAAGCATTTTATTTGATACAAAACAGAGGAGGTTAGAGAAATGAAAATATCTTTAAAAGGTATTGTTTAATGGATAAGGGGTACCAGTGAAAATATTTAAGAAGACACTTGCTATACTGATGAAAGCTACACTTCAGGAAGTTATTCTGACATAGACATTAGGCTACAATCTCACAGCAGCAATTAGTTCAGTTCAGATTGGTCCCTCAGTCCTGTCAATCTCTTTGTGACATCATGCACTGCAGCACGCCATGCCTCCCTGTCCATCACCAACTTCCGGAGTCTGCTCAAACCCATGTCCATTGAGTTGGTGACGCCATCCAACTGTCTCATCCTCTGTCATCCCCTTTTACTCCTGCCGTCAATTTTCCCCAGCATCAGGGTCTTTTCCAATGAGTCAGCTCTTTGCATCAGGTGGCCATAGTATTGGAGTTTAGCTTCAACATCAGTTCTTCTAATGAACACTCAGGACTGATTTCCTTTAGGATGGACTGGTTGGATCTCCTTGCAGTCCAAGGGAATTTCAAGAGTCTTCTCCAACAGCACAATTCAAAAGCATCAATTCTTCAGTGCTCAGCTTTCTTTATAGTCCAATTCTCACATCCATACATGACTACCGGAAAAACCATAGTCTTGACTAGATGGACCTTTGTTGGCAAAATAATGTCTCTGCTTTTTAATATGCTGTCCATGTTGGTCATAACTTTCCTTCCAAGGAGTAGGCGTCTTTGTTATTTCATGGCTGATATCACCATCTGCAGTGACTTTGGAGCCCCCAAAAATAAAGTCTGACACTGTTTCCACGGTTTCTCCATCTATTTGCCATGAAGTGATGGGACCAGATGTCATGATCGTCATTTTTTGAATGTTGAGCTTTAAGCCAACTTTTCACTCTCCTCTTTCACTTTCATCTAGAGGCTCCTTAGTTGTTCTTCACTTTCTGCCATAGGGTGGTGTCACCTGCATATCTGAGGTTATTGGTTTTTCTCCCGGCTATCTTGATTCCAGCTTGTGCTTCTTCCAGCCCAGTGTTTCTCACGATGTACTCTGCATAGAAGTTAAATAAGCAAAGTGACAATATACAGCCTTGACATACTCCTTTTCCTATTTGGAACCAGTCTGTTGTTTCATGTCCAGTTCTAACTGTTGCTTCCTGAGTGCATATAGGTTTCTCCAGAAGCAGGTCAGATAGTCTGGTATTCCCATCTCTTTCAGAATTTTTCACAGTTTACTGTGATCCACACAGTCAAATCTTTGGCATGGTCAATAAAGTAGAAATAGATGTTTTCTGGAACTCTTTTGCTTTTTCGATGATCCAGCAGATGCTGCCAATTTGATCTATGGTTCCTCTGCCTTTTCTAAATCCAGCTTGAACATCTGCAAATTCACGGTTCACATATTGTTGAAGCTTGGCTTGGAGAATTATGAGCATTAACTTGCTAGCGTGTGAGATGAGTGCAACCATGTGGTAGTCTGAACATTCTTTGGCATTAACTTTCTTTGGGATAGGAATGAAAACTGACTATTTCCAGTCCTGTGGCCACTGTTGACTTTTCCAAAATTCCTGGCACATTAAGTGCAACACTTTCACAGCATCATCTTTCAGGATTTGAAATAGCTCAACTGTGATTCCATCACCTCTACTAGCTTTGTTTGTAGTGATGCTTTCTAAAGCCAACCTGACTTCACATTCCAGGATGCTGGGCTCTAGGTGAGTGATTACACTATTGTGATTATCTGGGTCATGAAGGTCTTTTTTGTTCAGTTCTTCTGTGCATTCTTGCCACCTCTTCTTAATATCTTCTGCTTCTGTTAGGTCCATACCATTTCTGTCCTTTATTGAGCCCATCTTTGCATGAAAATTTCCCTTGGTGTCTCTAATTTTATTGAAGAGATCTCTAGTCTTTCCCATTCTGTTGTTTTCCTCTATTTCTTTGTATTGATTGGTGAGATAGGCTTTCTTATCTCTTCTTGGTATTCTTTGGAACTCTGCATTCAAATGGGTATATCTTTCCTTTTCTCTCTGGCTATTTGCTTCTCTTCTTCTCACAGCTATTTGTAAGGCCTTCTCAGATAACCATTTTGCTTTTTTGCATTTCTTTTTCTTGGGGATGTTCTTGCTCCCTGTCTCCTGTACAATGTCATAAACCTCTGTCCATAGTTCTTCAGTCACTCTGTCTATCAGATCTTGTCCCTTAAATCTATTTCTCACTTCCATTGTATAATAGTTAGGGATTTGATTTACGTCATACCTGATGGCCTAGTGGCTTTCCCCACTTTCTTCAATTTAAGTCTGAATTTGGCAATGAGGAGTTCATGATCTGAGCCACAGTCAGCTCTTGGTCTTGTTTTTGCTGACTGTATGGAGCTTCTCCACTTTTGGCTGCAAAAAATATAAACAATTTGTTTTCAGGGTTGACCATCTGGTGAAGTCCATGTGTGGAGTCTTCTCTTGTGTTTTTTGAATAGGGTGTTTGCTATGACCAGCACATTCTCTTGGCAAAACTCTGTTAGCCTTTGCCCTGCTTCATTCTTTACTCCATGGCCAAATTTGCCTGTTACTCCGCATGTTTCTTGACTTCCTACTTTTGCATTCCAGCACAACAGCAATAGCTTGGAGAAAACAATTATAGTCTTTTGATGAGACAAGCCATGACTAACATAATTCCAACAGGATTAAAAGTCAAAGCTTAAATCAAAGAGGTAGTTAAGTAACACAGCAGGATGGCCAATTGAGTGAACATAAAAGATTATTCTGAATTGTTAAATATGGGTGAATTCAGAAAATGTTGGTATTATTTCCTCATGTTTAATAATTTTTTTGTTTGTGAATTGGAACATCTAGATATTATATGAACTCAAGCACAAACTTTAAAATAGGGACTTACCAGGTGGCTCAGTGGTAAAAAAAAAAAAAAAAAAAAAAAAAAATCTTCCTTATAATGCAGGAGCCACAGAAGACATGGCTTCCACCACTGGGTTGGGAAGATTCCCTGGATGAGGAAATGGCAACCCACTTCAATATTTTTATCTGGAGAATCCTGTGGACACATGGGGTCACAAAGAGTCCCACATGACTGAAGTGACTGAGCAACAACATAAACCTAAAATATATCCAGTGGCCTCTCCTTGTTGTTGATTCTCTGTCACAGAGTCCTGTGTAACACTTCACCACCCTATAGATGGAATTATGCCAGGTTTCTCTGTCCTCCACTATCTCCCAGTTTGCTCAAATTCATGTCCATTGGGTGAGTGATGCTATCTAACTCCATTATTCTCTGATGTCCTCATTCTCCTTTTGTCTTAAATTTTTCCCAGCATCAAAATCTTTTCCAATGAGTTGGCTCATCACATCAGGTGGCCAAGACATTGTAGTTTCAGCTTCAGCATCAGTCCTTCCAATAAATATTCAGAGTTGATTTCCTTTAGGATTGAATATTTTGATCTTCTTTCAGTCCAAGTGACTTCCAAGAGTCTTCTCCAGCACCATAATTCAAAGGCACTCAGCCCTCTTTACGGTCCAATTCTCATCTGTACATAACTACTGGGAAAACAATAGCTTTGACTATATAAACTTTTGTCTAGGCATCAACCAAACTGAAAAGCCAAATTTATAAATTTAGAAGGGGTGTCCTGAAACTATCTTGGGGATTAGGGAATGCTGCTTTCCACATACAAGCTTTTTGAGACACTTTCTATTAAAAGTGTTAATGGGACACTATTGAAAGATGATATCAAGAGTTAACATTGACATAGCATAACCAGGGACTAAAGAGAAGTGTTTATTTGATGCACCCCCTCTTTGAAATTGGGGAAACTAATGGATACATAACAGGAAAGTGCAAGGGCAGTTCCTAGTATTCAGATACATCTATGTGGCAACAGTTTAGCAATATTTTTGAAATAATAGTACTGGAAAAACTGAAGTTCCTCTGGTGCTTGAGAGAAGTGAAGACCAATCAAAGTACCTGAAAACAGTCTTTAATCGGGTGGGCAGCAGCAGTGGGAATCTCTGCATCACCAAAGTGTGTACCTGTATGGAACAGAGACTGTTAAAATTTGAATATTTGGTCCCTAGTGTGGTTCTTTTATCAAAACAGACAAGAAACTAGAGTAGACAGAGTTCTATTTCTGGCATTTACAAAAGACCTGACTTTCTCTTAACTTCCCTTAGGCTACTGGATCACTGAACTGCTTACTTTTTTCTAACAGCCAGCCTACCTATTTGAGATGTGAGATGAGTATTTTCATAGCAACAGAATGGAAATGGAGGGCATCCCAGGAGAATACAGCCACCATATTTTCTCAGGAAAGCTTTAATCCAATTAAGCATGATTTGAAAAAGTAAAAGAGAGTGGAAGAGCAAGGGAATAGAACCCATGTGTGAATTAAAAAAAAAAAATTCTGCATTCAGAAAGAGCAGAGTATGGATTCTAAAAATGCAGAAAAATACACCTAAAAATCTCTAAAAAAGAAAATACTCTTAGAACTCTCTTCTAGGTATATTCAAAATGATCAAAAAATTTGAAGTAGATGACATTTTAAATAAGATGAGATAATATGGCAGTCGAGATTTTTGATAGCATTGTAATCCATTACAAATGAGCCTTAACTTAGTAGAAAACGTATTAACTAGTCCTATTTTAACTCCAGAGAAGACTAATTGCAGTCATAACTGGGTCTAGATGCTCAAATAATATCCTAAGTATAGAAAGCATTTTCAGCTCTTTGTCTAGGCTTTATTTGCTAGGTATCATTTTGCAGAGTCTCTCCAAATGATGTTCCTCAGCAGCCACTGTTAAAAGTTATTTCTCTAATAATTCCAGTAAAAACCATCCTTGACTGAACTCTTATATTTCCATTGTATCACATGCAATAAACATGGGAAGAACAATCAAGTCTCTATCACATTCATCTCTAGGTATGGAGATCTAGAATCTCCATGTTACAAATAGAGGTCTGCCCCCATTTGCAACCCAGGAAATGAAAGTGATGGTCATTTTCAATTGAAAAATAAGGCACTGTTATCAGAAGAAAGTGAAAAGCACAGCAGGCAGAAGACAATAGCAGTTTCCAGTAAATTCCATGTCTGATAATGAAGATTAAATGTCCTCATTCCCGTAAGACTCATTTAGGCCATTTCTAACAATAATTGTTAGCTCCAAGATTTCTTCTATTTAGCTTAGTCTGTAGCAAAATCACACAAGAGTGTTTATGGGTGAATAACTTCACTTATCAGTTCAGCAAAAAATATTCTGTTTACCTACAGATTCCAGAAATATATTGATTTATTCAGAAATCCATTCTTCTTGCTATTGTGAGTTCCTAGTTTAATGTGAGAAGTATCATGTTAAAATGTAATGATAGCGCAATGTGAAATGGAAGAACCATACGATTTTACCTGAAGAAAGTAGGTTAGTATTGTTGAAAGGACATGTATGATACCCAGTAGGACCTTGTTGACCTGGATAGTAAAGAACACATATGTTTCAGGCATTCATGGTAAGTAAAATATTGCAGAGAGAGGAGACAAGAATACAAATTACAGTTACATGAAACAGCCTTGTTTAAATTAATTAGACATAATTAAAGCAACTCTGATGTGGGAACACTTACCGGTCATATAAAAAAGGAGTATATTAGTTAAAATTCATTCTTTTTTTTTAAATTGAGGTGAAATTCATACTACATTAAACCAACCATTTTAGAAGGGTGATTTAAATGAATTAAAGTTATTTTTTAAGTTCTTAATTAAAGTTAATTTTAAAGTTTTTAAAGTAAATTTTAAAATGAACAAATCTGGGGCACCAAATTTATGTAGCTCTAAAACATTTCCATCACTCTAAAACATAACCTCCCAACCCATGAAACTCCCCATTCTCCCTTTCTCCAATCCCTAGAAAATATCAACCTGTTTTTGGTTTTTATGGATTTACCTATTCTGGACATTTTATATAAATGGAATTGCATAACTTTCTGTGTCTGGCTTTTTTTTTCTCTTAGAATAATGTTTTAATGTGTGTCAGTACTTCATTTGTTTTTATGGTTGATTGGTCAACTATAATATTATTATTATTATTATTCAACCATAATAATAATTGTCCATTGTGCATATATACCACATTTTGTTTATCATTTTTCACATTGATGGACATGTGTGTACACTGTGTACTAATATTGGTTTGAGTCTCATTTTTGATTCTTTTTGGTGCATACCTGGAAGTGAAATTCCTGAGTTATATGGTAATTCTGTTTTACTTCTTGAGAAACTGCCAAACTATTTCTACATGGCTAAATCATTTTATACTCCCAGTTAAGATTAATTTTAACTGAATATAGTGGAAGACCAGAAAAAAAAGATGTCTTAAACATTAGACAAATATATTTTCCCTTATAAAAAATTATAGAGCTAAGTCTGGGACTCAGGTAATATTCTGCTATGTCAGCAATCAACCTTCTTCTGTTTCAGAGGTCAACAAATCATAGTCTGCAGTTCTATTCATATGTCAGTTAAGTTTTATTGGTACATAACCATCCCATTTTCTACATACTCTCTAAAAGGGAGTATCACAGGACCAACTGACGAGATACAAAGACAGGATGGTTTGCAAACCCCAAAATACCTGGACTCTCACAGAAAATTTTTGCTGACAATTTTTGTTTTATTGGCCTGTGATATTTAGTCTGGGCTTCCTTCTCATAATTCATGATGTATATCTGAATTGTAATCAAGTCCGGAATCCAGCCATCAGGAAGGGAGAGAACATAGAAAGGATATGTCAACTTGTTTCAAATTGCTTCCCTAAGGAATCTCACAATCCATTATTCTAAACTAGTTCCAAGTTCATGACTATCTGCAAAGAAGACTGGGAAACACAAGCTTTCTGTCAGGTAGTCAGGAGCTCATCTAAAATTTGTGTTCATTTCACAAGGAAAAAGAGGGGAAAGGGGTATTCTGAATAACTAAACTTCTCTGGCACATAGCCAGAATCCACTAGAGGAATTAGCATATACCCTAGAGGTATCCACAGTCCCTCTTAAGTACTGTAATATCTATATAAGCAGGTAGGAAATCAGAGAGTGTTCCAGGACTAAGAAAAGAATCTCAGAATGAATTAGGGTCTTTTTTTTTTTTAACCCATTACAAACATCTTGCAAATTTTAAGTAGATTGTTAATAAATCTCCATCTTCCTTGATAAACTGAGTGATTTCTGAGTTCACTAGGCCTCATTTTCTGGTTAATTGGAAAGTCTTAATACAGTTTTACCTCTCATAATTGAGATCAATGTAGCATAATCTCCAATTCTAATTGGATTTTCAAGATTTTGCATTTGGAAAAGAACTAAAATTCAGAGAAGTTGTTGATGGCACTCTGTATAGTGTTGGGAAAACCAACAGATATTATTTAATATTTTTCTGAAAGACAAAGATGTTAAATATTGTTTCTGCATCAGCTCAGGGAGAAATATCCATAGAAGAAATAAGAATGAGAAAAATTAGCATAATGCAGTATTTACTTAAGCACATGTTTTAATGTGGTGACATTAACAAGAATGTCAGAGTCAAAAGTACTTGTACAAGGTAGTAAATAAATTAGAGTATTCACAACTATTTTTTCCATTCAGACATATTTTTCAATTGCCTAATAATAGAAACATCAAAAAGAGATTGTTGTTCTATAGTTTCTCAGAAGTTCAGATATTAATTCAAACAATAAACTTATTAAATATGCAATGTTATGAATTCCTAATATGTCCACAGTACATCTCTGTGTTAAGTGAGATCATTCAAGGAAACATGGTGTTCAGAGGCTTGTTGATTTATTAACATTGAGGTCATTCTATTTTTAAACTGTGCTCATCTTTGAGTAAAACAAATGGGAGCTATCATAACTGAAAAACCCCAGTATTCTTTTGTCTTTGTTGTTTAGTTTTTAATTTGCATAACATAAATATAATTTTTTTTGGCATGTGGTTTTGTAAATGCATAAAATTGTACACCTACTATCACACAATCAAGGTATAGAACTCTTCCACCAATCCCCAAAATTATCCTGGGATGCCCCATTGTAGTCAGCGTTTCTCTCCACATTATGGAGCCTTTTGATTTTGTCTTATTCCATTTAGTAGCATGCAATTGATTTACCCATGTTGGTGTGTGTATCAATAATATTTTTGTTTTACTACTGAGTAGTAGTTGAGTAGACATAGCATTCATTTATTCATCACCAATTGAAGGGTATTCCAGTTGTTTCCAATTTTTACCAATTATGAATAATGCTGGTGTAAATTCTTGCATTCAGTTTTCTGTGCAAATGTGAGTTTTTTTCTGTCTTTTGATTCAGTAGCTAGATTGGATTCCTGAATAATATGGTAAAAGTATTTTTAATTTTATAAGAAACTACAAATAGCCAGAGTGGATGTGCTATTTTGCTTTCTCATGAATAACTATGAAAATTTCAGTTGCTCCACCACTAACTGGAATGTTGTTGTTTGTACTGTCCAATTGGACAGTAGTTTTTTATACTGTCAGTTTTTTCTTCCTTTCCTTCCCCTTCTCTTTTGTTTTCATTCCATCTTGTGCCATCCCATCCCATTCCCTTCATCTTTCTCTTTCCTTCTGATGCTGTTTCCTCTCTTTTTGCTATTCTAATATTACTGTGATTTCAATTTATACTTTACTAATAATTAATGATGTTAAGAATCTTTTCAGATGGTTAATTGCTATACATATATATTTCGGGGTAAAATGTCTTTTTGTATCATTTACCTATATTTTCAAAATAGGCTTTATTTTTAAGAATCACTTATGATGTGTAGAAAAATTGAGAAGGTAGTATTGGGAGCTTCCCTAAGCCCCTCATCCAGTTTCCCTGATTATTAGAATTTTAGGTTAGCAAGATACACCTGTTAAACCTTAACAAGTGAATATTTATTAATTGTAATTAACTGAAGTCCATACTTCAAGACTTTATTTTGTTTTAGTTTTTAATCTAATGCCATTTTTCTTTTACAGGATCCTATCCAGGATAATACATTGCATTCAGTTATCATGTCTTCCCAGTTTCCTCTGGCTGTGACGGTTTTTCAGAATTTCTTTGTAACTGATGATCTTAACAGTTTGGGGGATGCTGGTCAGGTTACTTTGTAAGATACTCCTCTACCGAAATTTGTCTGATATTTTGCTTATGAAGAGTCTGGGCCAAAGGAAAAGTGCTGATTTCCTCAAATCGTATCAAGTGTACATGGCATCACCTTGTTCATGACTAGAGATGTTGACCTTGATCATCTAGCTAAGGTTGCATTTGTCAGTCTTCTCCGTTGTAAAGTTATTCTACTACACTCTGCCTTTCTACACTGTGTTCTTTGGAAGGAAGTCACTATTCACAGCCCAAACTTAAGACGTGGGTAATTATGCTCGCCTCCATGAGGTCAGGGGATTCCCTGATGGCTCCTCCCAGAAAGAATTGGCCTGCAGTGCAGGAGACAGAGGAGATGTGAGTTTGATCCGTGGGTCAGGAGGACCCCTGGAGAAGGAAATGACAACCCATTCCAGCATTCTTGCCTGGGAAATCCCATGGAGAGAGGAAACTGTAGGGCTACAGTCCATGAGGTTGCAAAGAGGCAGACACAACTGAGTGACTAAGAACACACGCTGTGAGGTCAGAGCATCTACATACATTAATTGGAATTTTTCTAAATGAGAGTTTCCTCTCCTCTACCATGTATTAATTTGTTCAATCATTTGTCTGTTTCGGCATGGTTACATGGATATCATGAATTTTATATTTTGGATTATAATCCAATACTACTTGATTTATTTTGTGATTCAAATTTTTCCAGCTTTTGGGAGCTCTCTCAGTTGGCTCCTCTGCCCTTTTGACATACTCCATCAACACGCTTTTTAACGTTTTTAAAAGAATTTTCTAATTTTTTGGTGCTTTAAAATATGTGAGGATCATTTAATATGTTTCTAACTATAAATCTTGATTTTTATCCATTCTATCAACCTTTTGGTTTTCTTATTTTTTTTTTTTTAGTTTTATTTGTGCTTCTTCCTCTTAAGAGTGTCTTCTCCATACTATAAGTTTTAAAGTCTGATGAATTCTGATGTATCATGCTTTTTATTTCATAGCTCTTGCTATTGATGTTCTACCTAATTTTATAGTAAATCTTGAAGCTATTGTGTGCCTGCAGCTTTATTTTATTTACTTCAAAATGCTTTGGCTATTTTACTTTCTTTACTTTTTTAATGTTAACTTTACAATTTGCTTCTCAATATCTATAAGACTTTCTTCTGAGATTTCGACTGTGATTTTTTTTTTTGACTGGAGATATGTTTAATTTACAGATAATTTTTTAGAGGGATGATATGGTAACAATATTGAGTTTTTCAAGCCATGAAAACAGTATATATTATGTTGCCATTTATTTATTTCTTCCAATTTCACTTTTGTCACTTGATAGGGTTATTAATATTGTCTGGAAACAATTCAGTGCTAATTTTTGGTCCATCAGTACTCCAGAATTAGGTACTGTTAATAAAAATCTTGGTATCCTTCACTACTGATGAAATATACCCAGGCATAATATGTCTTTTTTCTTTTCTTACTACTATTTACTTTCCATTCGTTTTATATATTATTATTATCATTTTTCCATTTGATGCTTAATATAAGGATGATTCCCAAAATATCCTTTGGGATGTCTGTAGATACTGAGAGTTTTGTTTAAGTATTTAAAAGGTGGGAGGTATATGGCACAAATTAAAACAACAACAACAACAACTTTGAATGAGATTTAAGGACAAGGTGAGTCTCTAAATGCTAGCATTATCTCATGGGCTCATCTGGTACATTTTCAGATTTACTCCTCCAACTGCCTTTCATAGGTTGTAGATATTTTATAAGATGACAGGGTAAGTTAGGGTTCTCTAGAGAAAGAGAACCAATAGAGTATAGGTCAATACATAGATATTGCTATAGGTAAATAGATTTATGAAGAGATTGATTTATTACAGAGTATTGGCTCATGTGATTGTGAAGCTGAGAAGTCCCATGATCTGTTGTTTGCAAACAAGAGACCCAAAAAGCTGGATATTATAAGTTACAGTCCAAGTCAAGAGGTTTAAGACCCAAGAAAAGTAAGAAAATTGGTGGTATAAGTCCCAGGACAAGGGCATGAGAAGATCAATGTCCCACCTGAAGAACTGGACAGAAAGAACAAATTCTCCTTTCTTCACTTTTTTTATTCTATGCAGGTCCTCAACAGATTAGATGATGCCACCCACATAGGGGTAGGCAATATGATGTACTCAGTCTACGGAATCAAATGTTAAATATCATATGGAAATACTCTCACAGTCATATTCAGAAATAATGTTAGCCAAATATTTTGGAACCATATGATTTAGGCAACTTATCACATAAAATTAACCTCACATAGATGTTAGCAAAGAGTAATAAAACAGAAAGGTATTTTGCGATATTAACAGAAGTAAATATCAGGCATATATTGTATGTAAAATCAATTATTTTTAGGTTCCATTTACAATAAGGTGACTATTTGAAGCCCTCACTGAGAAGGTGACATTTGGATAATTCCCAAGATTAAGGAGTATACAGTTTGAAAATCTGGAGGAAGGGATCTAAGCTAATATCTACAGGAGGAACTCATGGAAATATTCTATAAATTGACCTGCTATGTCCAAGAGCCAGCTGATGGCCCTTTGCATTGGAGTAGAGGCAATAAGAATGAGCAGAGTTGAGACAAGGTAGAAGAGGTGTTACAGGTAGACAGGAGGTGGCAAGTTCTTTGAATATTAGCATTATTTGTATTTTACTTTGAATAAATTGAGCAAGTATTTTTTGAGCTAAAAGCATATTCAGTTTCTTTTCTTGGCCTAAAATGTAAGAGAGATAGGCATCCACCAAATAATCATAAAAACAAATGTAAAACCAAAAGTAATAAGTCCTATTATTGAGAACAGTTGAACAGATCAAACTTAATTTAAGAATTGACTTTGAGCTTCACTCCGAGGATGAATAGACTTTAACTACCCAAGTGATACAAGTTTCATGATAACAACACCTTACTGAGTGCTGAGGGGGCTTCCCCGATGGCTCAACAGTGAACAATCCACCTGGAATGCAGGAGACACAGAATATGCTAGTTTGATCCCTGGGTCAGGAAGATCCCTTGAAGGAGGAAATAGCAACCCACTTCAGTATTCTTGCTGGGAAATTTTGAAATTTTATGTGTTTTTACTTTAATTTTGTAAATTGATTCCAAGTTTCTAGGGATTTGAGCCCAATGGGTATAACTGGATGATTGCCTATTTGTGTTCCATATAGTGTTGGACATGAAGTTCTGAAATAATATTCACCATAGAAACAAAAAAGCAAAGGATGATAAAATGTAAGAAATCTCAAAAGTCTATAGTGGCTAATACCTTCCTTTTACAGATTATGGACTACTGTAAACCTTCCTCTATTGGTTCTTAAGTTGAAGGAGTTTTCAATCCTTATAAAGTATTATTTACACTGCTTTTTAGAATTCAAAATGGTATAGAAACGAGCTACAGAATCAGCAGACAAGCATTAAGCTCCATTAAGCATGAAATCCCAATAAAAGACGCTTGGACAAAAGAACAACTGGGATCTAAGAGACAGAGGCTAATGCAAACAAGCGAGGGTAAAAGCAAAGCAATGCAGAAAGGAAATACCGATTAAGCTGGATTTCCGTCCTCCATTCTCAAGTTCTCTGTGGTGCCTGCGAATCAATGCTTTTCTTATGGGCAGATAATCAGGGACACTTGGAAAATGAAGTGCATAAAAAGAGGATGTTTTAAATTCTTCTTGATTTGGAAAACACTGGGAGCCTGGGTGATGTCAGCCGTTTAGGAGAATAGACTGAGTTTCTTGTTCCAGTTTTGTTCTTAGAGATCAGTGTCACTTTGTCTCTGTCACCTTTGCATTTTGGAGCCGTATACATTTCCTACTGTTTATGATGAGAGCACCGCATCTTTTATTTCTCATATTCTTTCACATATTTCTCCCAGAAGTTGAATTTTGTTTTTTAACTGTACAAAACAAACTTGGAATGTCTCAAAAATGTTTCAGTCAACTTTTCAGGGTGAATTGAAGAGGAGCCCAATTGAGCAAGCCCAAAGGAAAACAAAACAAAACAAAACAAAGAACAGGTATTTTTCCTATTGTGTTGCACATATCAATTATGAAAATGATGTTTCTTCCCTACTACTTCATGATTCGTGATTTCTTTCCCAAGGAGGAATTCAGGAACAGACATATGCTTCCTTCTCACTGGGTCTTGAAGGAAGTAGAATGACTTATACATTTGATAAGCTGGAGAGGAGAAATTAGGTGTGCTTAGCACCACTCACTTCTCCCTCTTTCCTATTACAAGTTAAATCCCTACAGGAAGTACATATTCTGTTCTACCCTCCCATGACATAGGACTGCTTCTTTCAGAGGCCTGCAGCACCTAGCTCTGCTGGGTAGAAGTCTGCTATTACTGGGGTTCAGCATTAAGAAGTCCAATAACAGCTTCATCAATAATAAAAGGGTTATGTTGGCTTTCAAAAGATTTATTTTTCTGTTGTAACATTTTCATCAATTTTCACATCTTAATTTATCTGAATTTTAGATGCATCCTAAAGTTGATGACATATGAAAATTTTATTAAAAGCTTTTTCTTTGTCTTAGTAGTAAATTAAGAAGTACTAATGTTTCTAATGGTTAGTGGCATCTTCTAGCTGATGAAATTCAATGCAATCACAATTTATTTAAAAACACAATGAAAGTCAGATAGTGCAATTTTTTGCCCCAATAATGTAATAACCTAGAGCCCAGTAAAGAATCCTCCTGCAATGTGGGAGACCTGGGTTGGGAAGATCATCTGGAGGAGGGCATGGCAACCCACTTCAGTATTCTTGCCTGGAGAATCCCCGTGAACAGAGGAGCCTGGCAGGCTATAATTCATGGGGTTTCAAAAAGTCAGATATGACTGAACAATTAAGCACATGCACAATAACAACATGCAGATTCCATGTGATGGAGAGGATAAACCCGTTTATTTGGAGGCTGACAACAACTGGTAGTAAGTTTATAGTCCAACCAAATTTATCATTTTTAAGTAAAACTGATAACTAAAGTGACTTCCCTTTGAAGAATTCTGTATTATCTTTGTTATAAATTGAAAATTATCCTTTGCCACCACTCACCCCTAGGTTTTCAATTCATAAAAATACTATTTGTGCAGTTAGAGAAAAGGTCCAGGAGGTTCTAAACAATCTAATTGGTTAAAACTATCAATTATTTTCTGTGAGTTGAGTGAAAAATATTACCTGTTAAATGATCCTTAATGTTCTCTGCTTAATCACTAACACAAGGAATTTAGCATGTAAATTCATAATATCTGTTAGTCTCCAATTTTTTCCCTGTAGAGTTTATGTTTAGTGAAAGCAATTTGAACAATGAGCCTTCATTCTTGTTGCATTTTCTTTAAGTGCTTGGAAGGAAACAGAGAGACATAGGAGATAATCTCTTTCAAGGTTTTAGGTCACACTTGGAGGACAGTGGTCAATAGGTCATACTGAATAAAGTGATGGATAGATTACATGGAGTGAAGTCAAGTGTTCATGGATTTATTAACTTCCTGGAATATTCTAAGTCACATTACCTTCTGATTTCCAGATTCCTCCCCACTGAAAGACTGTGGTTGTATTTGGGTGCTATCTAAGATCTTTCTTTGTCACTCTACTTCTTTAAATAGTTTCTTGTAAGTGTGTAAATCAGCCTGCCATGCAATATAGAATATGTGAACACTGCAGGAAAAAACACCTATGAGAAAGATATCTGTACATTGCCTTAAGAAATCTGAACTGAGGATGTGTCAATTATTAATATACATAATAAAGGCAAAGTAATTGAAATGTGATACAAGAAGAAGAGAAAAATTAGACTGTACAAAAGTCTGAAACTGACTGGATTATGTTTAAAAGATGATTATCTACTTAATGTGAGAAATGTAGTTAATGTGAGAAAGCTTTAAAAGATCTTGGAATAGTTTCTTTTCTATTTGGACTTCTCTGGTGGCTCAGTTGGTAAACAATCTGCCTGCAATGCTGGAGACCTGGGTTTGATCCTTGGATTGGGAAGATCCCCTTGGAGGAGGTCATGACAACCCACTCCAGTATTCTTTCCTAGAGAATCCCCATGGACAGAGGATACTGGCAGACTACAGTCCATGGAGTTGCAAAGAGTAAGACAGCTGAGCGACTAAGCACAAACCAAAATTTAGATTCTCATCTCTTAGATAATATCTTTCAAATATCTTTCACAGTTCAATGTTAAAAGTAAAAATATTAAAATAATCAAATAATATTATGAATATATGACCTTCCAGTAGAGGAGGGCTTTATAAACATCACAGGAAGGCATCCATTAGTTTTACTAAGGCATTGTGTAAAATATTTTCTGTTAAGGCTTCCAGTTTAGGGTGGGAAAATGAGCAGAGCCATACCTTTCTTCCACCATCGGTCATAAATTGAACTGAAAGGAAAATTAAAAAAATCAAAATACAATCATAATTGTGATAATGATGGGAAGAGAAGATATCAGTGAATTAGAGACTTGACAAGTTTCTGGAAAATAGGAAGTATATTGAAGCATCATAGGCAACTTGGGCATCATAACACAGACCAGATCCTGAAGGTTTCTCTATGTGCAAGAAGATGGAGAGACTCTAAACCTAGAATGACAGATGAAGAGTAGATATTAGTGATAAATGAAAGAAACAGCTGAAAGAATACCTATCTGGGAAGACTGCCTCCAAACTGCAGTGGATATAATAGCAAAGACTAATTATACAAAACAGCTGCCTATGAAAACTATGGGCTCCCCTGGTGGCTTAACTGGAAAAGAATCTACCTGCAATGTGGGAGACCTGGGTTTAATCCCTGAGTTGGGAAGATCCCCTGGAGAAGGGAATGGCTACCCATTGCAGTATTCTGGCCTGGAGGATTCCATGGACTGTATACTGAGCGAATTTCTCACTTGGGAAACTATGGTCTCAAAGTAAAGTTTTCCTTAGTTTGTGGAATAATGGATGGGAAGGATAAAGAAGTCAAATCTATATTTTCTACATGGTCAATATTACAATCATATTCATTTATACAATACACTCATGGTGATAATGTTTCCATAAAGATTGGATGGTTTTGTATTTAATTTAAATTTTTAATTAATATTAATCATACCAAGTATGACTTATAAAAACAGGAGATAACTAGTATAACTTCATTCACTAGCTATAGTTATGGCATAAAACAAAACAACATGATGTTTTAGTGACTTGTGTAACTAAATCAGGTTTATATGAAACGTGGAAAAAAAATATTAGATATATCTTCCAGTCTACTGCTAGTATTTTCATAGGCACATTCACAAGTGAAGAGTAGAAGTTAGATATTAGGTATAAGTCAAAATTTCTCATCTCAATTTATAGAATAATGTCAGCTAAGCTTCCAATGCTATTACCTCTTTAATCTAAAACCGGATTCCCATACCATTCACCCGTAGAAATTGGAGGAGGACTCAAGGAGTAAACTGTCATTCCAAAAGTAAAGGGTTATTCATCTTAGACTCAGTGGTCCTCTAAAAAAGTGGTTGGGACCCAACTCATTGCCCGCTGTATATTTAAGCCTGTCAATCAGAAAGACACTGCCTACTACTGTTTTCCCTGTTTTAAAAAAAAAAATTCTCTTTAATGTATGTAAATGAAAGAGTTAAAAATAAAGAATCCGCCAGGCATTTGAACAAAGATGTTAACATGAAATGTAGAGGCTAAAACAAATCTTATAATCAGAAACTTTGCAAAACATAAATACATCAGAGACGAGAAGATAACTTTAATTTTATAATACATATTTTTAGGTAGTGAGATAGAAAATATATTTCATTCATGGTAAAGAATGGAATGAAATTAGAAAGGGAATATGTATTAAAAGGACTTGTTATTTAAAAGAATCAAAAATAAAACTGACATGATGGCAGAGTAAAAAGACCCTGAGCTCAGTTCCTCTCACAAGCACACTCAAATCACAACTGTCCACAAACAGTAACCAACTGAAAAAAAAAAAAAAACAAACAAACAGGAATATACCAGAAAATATCTTCTAAAACTAAAGATATAAAAAAGAAGGCAAAACGTGATGGGTAGGAGGGATGGACTCATGATATAATCAAATCCCATATCCCCTAGGTGGGTGTATATTGTCACCCTGATTATTTAATTTATATGCCGAGTACATCATGAGAAACAACGAGCTGGAGGAAGCACACGCTGGAGTCAAGATTGTGGGGAATAATATCAATAACCTCAGATATGCAAATGACACTGCGTTTATGGCAGAAAGTGAAGAGGAACTAAAAAGCTTCTTGATGAAAGTAAAAGAGGAGAGAAACTAAGATGGCGGAGGAATAGGACGGGGAGAACACTCTCTCCCCAATAAATATACCAAAAGAACTTTTAAAGGCCGAGCAAACTCCAAAAAACAGGAACTGAATGCTGGCAGAGGACATCGGGCATCTGGAGAGGCGACCCAGTGCCGACGTGAGGAGGTAGGACAAAAGAAAGAAAAGAAAAAAAAAGTAGAGGGAGAGACAAAGAGCTGGGGACGGGCTCCGTCCCGGAAGGGGAGTCTGGAATAAAGAGGAAAAAAAAAAAAAGAGGAGAAAGGTTTCTGAATACCAGGGAGCATTCTCTCTGGCAGATCTGCGGTGGATCTTGGAGAGCAATATAGCTGAGAGCAGAAGCAGATTAATAGCTAAGCCCTGCAAGGTTCGTCTCTAGCTACAAGCACAGCCGAGAGCAGCAGCACAGCCGAAGCAGACGGCTCCTGCTCAGGGAGGGGCGGGCCGCGGGCTCAGGGAACGGAGCAGCCTGAGGGACCTAACCTTCCAGGAAAAGCTCCCTCTCCCCTCCAGGTCCGTGCACAAAACAAAGGGCGGTGAGGAGTCAACAGAGAGGCTGTGCAGCTGAGGGCTGCGGACCGGCCCAACCCCCGCCTGAGAGCAGTGGGCATAACCCAACCCAGCCCCGGGGAGGCTAACCAAGACTTCTGGGGAATCTGGACAGATCGGTGCTGTATACACCTTAGAAGGAGTGCTCAGCTGCACGCCGAGAAAACAGAGCGGCCGGGCCGGGAGAGAGGAGAAGCCCCACTCCCCAACTGCTGGGCGGACGACAGAGAGC
>ML664080.1:956636-982295 GCA_007570785.1 Antilocapra americana | reverse complement strand
GTAAAGAAATTAGCCTCCAATTAAAATAAATAAATTAATTAAAAAAAAAAAAAAGAAAGTAAAAGAGGAGAATGAAAAAGTTGGCTTAAAGCTCAACATTCAGAAAACCAAGATCACGGCATCTGGTCCTGTCACTTCATGGCAATTAGAAGGGGAAACAGTGGAAACAGTGGCAGACTTCATTTTTTGGGTCTCTAAAATCACTGTAGATGGTGATTGCAGCCACGAAATTAAAAGACACTTACCCCTTGGAAGGAAAGTTATGACCAACCTAGATAGCATATTAAAAAGCAGAGATGTTACTTTGCCAACAATGGTCCGTCTAGTCAAGACTATGGTTTTTCCAGTAGTCATGTATGGATGTGAGAGTTGAACGGTGAAGAAAGCTGAGTGCTGAAGAATTGATGCTTTTGAATTGTGGTGTTGGAGAAGACTCTTGAGAGTCCCTTGGACTACAAGGAGATCCAGCCAGTCCATCCTAAAGGAGATCAGTCCTGGGTGTTCATTGGAAGGACTGATGTTGAAGCTGAAACTCCAATACTTTGTCAAGCTCATGTGAAGAGTTGACTCATTTGAAAAGACCCTAATGTTGGGAAGGATTGGGGGCAGGAGGAGAACGGGAAGACAGAGGATGAGATGGCTGGATGGCATCACTGACTCAATGGACATGGGTTTGGGTAGACTCTGGGATTTGGTGGTGGACAGGGAGGCCTGGCATGCTGTGATTCATGGGGTTGCAAAGAGTCAGATACGACTGAACAACTGAACTGAACTGAACTAAACTATATGGGTGACTTCTAAATTGGAGAATAATTATATTTTGGAGGTTCTCCCATAGGAGTAAGAATTTTGAGACATGAGAGTCTGACACCAATAAGATGAGCCTCCAAACCATTTGGCTTTGAAGGCCAGCAGAGCTTAATTGCAAGAGCTTCATAAGACTTGGGGAAATAGAGATTTCACTCTTAAAGGACGAACACAAAGTCTCACATGTATCAGAACCAAGGTCAAAAGCAGTAAATTCATAGGAACCTAGGTCAGACTTACCTGCTGGTTTTGGAGGGTCTCCCAGGGAGATAGAAGTGGCTGTGTCTTACCATAGGAATGTAGACTGTGTTGGAAGACATATCAGGGAATATTCATCTGCTTGAAATCTCTTAGTGGCTGACAATAATTATCTCAAATGTAAACAGATTAAATGCTCTCACCAAATGACACAGGCTGGCTAGATTGATACCAAAACAACATCTGTATTTATCCTGGCTAGAAAAGACTCACTTAAGATCTAGAGACACATACAAACTAAAAGTGAGGGGCTGGAAAAAGGCATTTCATGCAAATGGAATTTAAAAGAAAACCAAAATAGCAATACTTCTATCAGACAAAATAGACTTTAAAGGTTCTTACAAGAGATAAAGAGCATAGATAATGACAAGGGATCAATATGAGAAGTAGATGCAACAACTGTAAATATATGTGCACCTAACACAAGAGCATCTAAATAGGTAGGGCAACTATTAGTAAACATAAAAATAGAAATTGACAGTAACACAATAATTGTAGGAAGACTTAATGTCATATTTACATCAATGAATAGTCCATCCAGGCAAAAAAAGAAATAAGGAAACACAGACCTTAAAAAATGCATTAGACCAAATGGATTTAATTGATTTTTACACAGCATTTCCACCTGAAAGCAACATTACCCAAAGACATTTGAACAAAGATGTTAACATGAAATGTAGAGGCTAAAACAAATCTTATAATCAGAAACTTTGAAAAACATAAATACATCAGAGACTAGTAGAAAACTTTAATTTTATATTACATATTTTAATGTAGTGAGATAGAAAATATATTTCATTCATGATAAAGAATGGAATGAAATTAGAAAGAGAATCCGTATTAAAAGCAACATTACACAAAGCAAGAGTACACATTCTTTTCAAGGGCACATGGAACATTCTTCAGGATAGATGACATACTAGAACACAAAATAAGCCTTGGTAAATTTAAGAAAACTGACATCGTATCAAGCATCTCTTCTAACCAGAATGCTATGCAATTAGAAATGAACTCTAAGGGGAAAAAAAGATTACAGAAAACAAGCACATGGAGGCTAAATAATATGCTATTAAACAACCAATTGATCACTGAAGAAATTTTAAAAAAAGGTAGTCAAAAGATACTGAGAGAAAAATGAAAACATGGGGATACAAACTTACGTGTTAGTCACTGAGTTGTGTCCAACACTTTGCAACCCCATGGACTGTAGCCAACCAGAATCTCCTGTCCATGGAATTCTCTGGGCAAGAATACTGGAGTGCATTGCTATTTCCTTCTTCAGATGATCTTCTCGAATGATACTGGGTCTCCAAACCTATGGGACACAACAAAAATAGTTCTCCAATTCAAGTACTAATCAGTTCTGAACCTGCTTACCTTCTGAGATCAGATGAGATTGGAGATACTCAGGGTGACGTGGCCATAGACCAAAAGCAGGCCTAAGAGTGAAGCTCATAGAGATACAATCTTACTTTAGAAAAAAGAAAAATCCCAAATAGAAAACCTAGCCTTACATATAAAGCAACTAGAGAAAGAAGAACAAACAAAAGATGGTTTTTTAGACAGTTTTCATAAACTTTCAAGAGCATACATTTCTTTCAAATACAAATGGTTTCAGGAAAGAAAGAAAAGGATATGTATCTAAATCACTATGTGAGGCTAGACAATCTTAATAAATGTGTGAGGATAACCTAAGGAAAATGTAAGCAAATATAACAATAACAAATTTCCTAAATAATTTATAAGCACAATTAGCACTGTCCTTTATTAAAAATAGCTGGGATAAAATGAATTTATCCCAGGACCTAGCAATGCAGTTCATTACATTAATGTAGTAAGGAAAAGTAACCTAGTAAATCATATAATGTAATTAAACTGTATTAACAAAGTAATGGGCTTCCCTGGTAGCTCAGTTGGTGAAGAATCCACCTGCAATGCAGGAGACCCTGGTTTAATTCCTGGGTCGGGAAGATCCCCTGGAGAAGGGATAGGATAATCATTCCAGTATTCATGGGCTTCCCTGGTGGCTCAGATGGTAAAGAATCTACTTGCAATGTGAGAGATCTGGGTTCAACCCCTGGGTTGGGAAGATCCCTTGGAAGAGCACATGGCAACCCACTCCAGTATTCTTATCTGGAGAACCACCATAGACAGAAGAGCCTGGTGGGCTAGGGTCCACGGAGTCACAGAGAGTCGGACATGACTGAGCAACTAAGCACAGCACAGCACAACAAAGCAACAGATAAAAGCATAATTTGATAGAGGAAAAATAGTACTCAGTAAAATTCAAAACTCATTTAAAATATAATTTGCTATATTACATAGTAATGGATAAAATTAATTTGATGGAAAAATAAATAGTATTCCAAAAGATTCAAACTCATGCATACTCAAAAATAATTTAAAACTTTGTGTTGAACTATGAATAGGAGGAAATTTCTTTAATAAAGTGTTTACTTACTCCCTTTAAGAAAAAACAAACTAATGATAAGACATGGCAAGTGTACCTTTTAAGACAAGAAAAAAAATAAAGACAGGAAATGACTTTCTCATTATTGTGAAATCTTACATATTTTCCTACAAGTTAATCTAAAAATTCAGTGCTATTTTAATCACAGCCTCAACAAGAATCACTGTGAAATTTATCAATTTAATTCAAAAAGATATGGAAAATCTTAGAGTGTGCAAGGATTTAGGGAAATGATAGCTTGCAGAAATTGTTGATAGTTTAAAACTCAATGGACATGGGTTTGAGCAAGCTCAAGGAGTTGGTGATTGACAGGGAAGCTTGGCATGCTGCAGTTCATGGGGTCTCAAAGAGTTGGACACAACTGAGCAACTGAACTGAACCAAGCTGGTACAATGACTTTGGAGACGAAAATTGCAATATCAAGTTAATCTGCAAATAAAAACATCACCTCAGAATTTCACACATAAAGCCTTTTTACTTGCACAAGGAAAATAAAATTAAATAATTATTTGCAATTACTCATGTATTTGGATGTGATAGTTGGACTATAAAGAAAGCTGAGTGCTGATGAATTGATGCTTTTGAATTGTAGTGTTGGGCAAGACTCTTAAGATACCCTTGAACTGCAAGGAGATCCAACCAGTCCATCGTAAAGGAGATTAGTCTTGGGTGTTCATTGGTAGGACTGATTTTTGAAGCTGAAACTCCAATACTTTGGCCACCTGATGTGAAGAGCTGGCTCCCTGGAAAAGACCTTAATGCTGAGAAAGATTGAGGGCAGAAGGAGACGGGAATGATAGAGGATGAGATGACTGGATGGCCTCACCGACTCAATGGACATGGGTTTGGGTGGACTCTGGGAATTGGTGATAGACAGGGAGGCCTGGCGTGCTGCGGTTCATGAGGTCACAAAGAGTCGGACACGACTGAGTGACTGAACTGAACTGAACAGCTGATTGATATAAAATTTTATCAATAGATGGATATATAATGTATTACGATATAGTCATAGGATATAAAAAACGCAGAGCAACTGAATTAAATAATAAATGTCAAATACTTATGTTGGAATAAATAGAAATGGTCTAGGGTGATATATACAGCAAGATAGATTTAATGTAGAGTCAATGATATGCAATACAACAATAAATTTTGTTTATGGATATATACAAAGGTAGCATACTATGAAAATATTTACTGCAAAGACACATATCACTTTTTTTTTTAATAATGGCTCCCTCTAGGGAGGAAAGATATTTGGGTCTGAAGGAAAAATTAAAGTGTTTTAAAAATATTTGTCATGTTTGACTTCAAAACATTTGAAAGAATCTGTAAAATAGTATATGGACTTTATTATAATTGCTGTTTGGTCGCTAAGTCATGTCCAACTGTTTGTGACCCCATGGACTGCAGCCAGTTGCTAACTCTTGGAGTTTGCTCAAACTCATGTCCATTGAGTCTGTGATGCCATCCAACCTTCTCAGCCTCTATCATCCCCTTATCTTCCTGCCCTCTATCCTTCCCAGCACAAAATCTTTTCCAGTGAGTTGTCTCTTCTCATCAGATGGCCAAAGTATAATATTCTCTATCATTTTCTAAATATGTAAAAATTTTATTAAAATCAATATATATGTAAATTATCAACTATCTAGTTTCAGTTTAAACCTAAAGGCACTGCTATTTTGGTTGCATCACATTTCTTTTTGAGAATTGGGCTTTAAACAAAAAGTAGCTAAGGATTACCAGATGGAGAAGTGTTGAACATTAGGTCTATAACTACAATAATCAAAGAGAGGATTTAAAGATAATTTTATAGGTGGTTCATTTGTTATAATGCAAGGAAAATAGCAGATGCTTTATCAGCTTACCCGCCCTGTACATTCTCCAACTATAATTCTTGAGTGCACCACCCAGCATTCTAAATAAACAGAAAAGCAGGACAGTTGTGAAAAGAAATGTACAGAGGTTTCTGCTCTCATTTTTCATTTCAGACAGATGGTTTGAATTCCTTAGAAAGTTGATTGCACCCAGTTTAAATTGCATAGTGATTCAAATATGCTTGACATCCACAGAATTACCAGACAGTTGATTTCAGGTTTTGAAAACTGAGCTTGATGTACTAGAGGTAATCCTGGGACTGGTGTGACCAGGAGTAACCCCATTCATAATTTCTTACCTTTGAGACAATTACACGGATGCTAAGAATTTTTCAAATGGAATATAACAACTGTTATTCAGTTGGAGAAGTCTCCAGGAAAGTATCACTTTAGAAGGGATATTTGTAAGGCGCTTTGTAACTAAGAAAATGGAAATTTCTTGACAGCTGATCATTACCAAGATTAATTTGTTAATAAGCTTGTGAGGGCTTTGATCTGAAGACATGGTATGTGGATACTCTCTGAAAATTTCTCAGGCTTAATAACCTCTATCCACTGGCCTCATGTGATCTCTTAAAAATGTATGATGTTTCTAAGATGGCGATGGGGAGACCACTTTTTCCCTCACAAATTCATTGAAAGATCATTTGAATGCTGAACAAATTCCACAAAATAACTTCTGAACACTGGCAGAGGACACCAGGCACCCAGAAAGGCAGCCCATTCTCTTTGAAAGGAGGTAGGACAAAATATAAAAGATAAAAAGAGAGACAAAAGAGTTAGGGATGGAGACCTGTCCTGGGGAGGGAATCGTGAAGGAGAAGTTTCCAAACACCAGGAAATACTCTCACTGGTGGATCTGTGGGGAGTTTTGGAAACTCAGAGAGCAACATAACTCAAAGGGGGGAAAAAAAACACCCCACAGATTATGCACCTACCTTCAACTCCCTGCGGAGAAGTAACCCAGATGTTTGAGTCCACCAGCAGCAAGTGAGGGCTGAACAGGGAGGCGCGGGCTGCATGCTTAGGGAAAGGACAGGGCCTGAATGCTCTGAGGACAATATGAGGGAGCTAACCTGAGAGAGCAATCTAAACTGTGTTATAGCTAGAGAGAGAATAGAGAGAGAGAGAGAGAGAGAGAGAGAGAGAGAGAGAGAGAGAGAGAGAACTTTACTGTGAAAAGCTTTCAGGCACAACCTGGCCTGCTCACAGAACAAAAGATTGAGCATAGACCAGAGGAGAGCTGGCCAGCTGTGGACCAACCCCTCCCCATGCTGGAGGCAGAGTGGCAGGCAGACAGCAGCCAGAGCTGGAAGGCAAGAGGTATCTTACATCAAACTGTGAGCAGGCTCCCAGTTGCTAACCAAGTCTTCCTGGGATCATGGAAAGTTGACAACCACCAGGAGGTTCACAGTCAGAGATCAGCTCCCCAGAGGAGGCACATGGCAAATCTGAGACAGTGCTCTTGTGGAGCACCCAGGAAACAGAGCAACTGAGACTGGGGAGGTGATAAGACCAACCATACACCTGGGATAGTGCACTCGCAAAGCACCTGGTCACCTGAGCTGCTCGGACCTGGGAAGGGCACAAAACACAGGCCCAACCTGTGCCTTTGTGGACCTGAGAACCTGAACCTGAATGGCTTAGACTTGGGAAATGCACACAACCCAGGGCCTCCTTTAGATACTTCCCCTGCAGAGCAACCTGGAGCCTGAGGAGTGTAGACCGGGAAAGCACGTATATCAGATGCAGGGGCAAGCCCAGTGTGGCCCAGACACTGCAGACACTCCCCACACATACCAGTGATATTTGTTTGCAGGGTTCCTCCCTCCCTACAGCACAGTTGAACAAGGAAGCCTAACTAAATGACCACCTTTGCCCCCTTGCATCAGGGCAGAAATTAGATAGACACTGAAGAGACTTGCAATCAGAGGAAGCTGAAATAAACAAACAAGAGGGAACTGCTGTGGAAGTGACAGGTGCAACAGTTAAAAGCTGGTAGTTAGCACTGACTACATTGGAAGGGGCCTATAGACCTTGAGAAGAAGTATAAGCTGGAACAAGGAACTATCTGAAACTGAACTGACCCCACACTGTCCTCAACAGCTCAAGAGTAATTCCTAGATATATTTTACTATTATCATTTTTTAATTTTTCTGAATTTTTTAAAAAAATTTAAGTTCTTTATTACTTCTTTAATTTTCATTTTTAAAATTTACTATTACCTTGCAAAAAAGACCCTATTTATAAAGGAAATTTCATATATATATATATATATATATATATATATATATATATATATATATATTATAATTTTTGTGATTTTGTTTTGCTTTTTTAATATTGTATTTTTGAGAGTCTAACCTCTACTCTAGATTTTTAATCTTTATTTTTTGGTAATTGTTATCAATTTTGTACCATTAAGAATCAAATCTTCAGCACCTATTTTTACTTAGGAGTGTGATTACTGGCCTGATTGCTCTCTCCCCTTTTGACTCTCTTTTTTCCTCCCCCAGGTCACCTCTACCTCCTCCCTCCCCGTTCTCTTCTCTACTTAACTCTGCGAATTTCTCTGGGTGTTCCGGGCTGTGGAGAACACTTAGGGAACTGATTACTGGCTAGATTGGTCTCTCTCCTTTTGACTCCCACTCCTCTTCTCCTGGTCACCTCTATCTCCATCCTCCCTTTTCTCTTCTCCATGTAACTCTGTGAACCTCTCTGGGTGTCCCTCACTGTGGAGAATCTTTTCACCATTAATCTAGATGTATTATCATTGGTGCTGTATGTATGGAGAAGTCTTGAGGCTACAGTAAGAATAAGACTGAAAGCCAGAGGCAGGAGGCTTAAATCCAAAACTTGAGAACACCAGCAAACTCCTGACTCTGGGGAACACTAATTGACAAGAGCTCATACAAAAGCCTCTATACCTACACTGAAACCAAGCTCCACCCAAGAGCCAACAAGTTCAAGAGCAAGACATACCAAGCTAATGCTCCAGCAATGCAGGAACATAGCCCTGAGCATGAAAATACAGGTGGCCAAAAGTCACACCAAACCCATAGACATCTCAAAACTCAGTAATGGACATTCCATTGCACTCCAGAGAAAATAGATCCAGCTCTACCCACCAGAACACCGACGCAAGTTTCCCTAACCAAGAAACCTTGACAAGCCACTCGTCCAACCCCACCGACAGGGAGAAACCTCCACAATAAAGAGGAACCACAAGCTTCCAGCCTACGGAAAGGCCACCCCAAGCATAGCAACCTAAACAAGATGAAAAGTCAGAGAAATATTCAGCAGGTAAAGGGACATGATAGATGCCCACTAAACCAAGCCAAAGAGGAGGAGATAGGCAGTCTACCTAAAAAAGAATTCAGAATAATGATAGTAAAAATGATCTAAAATCTTGAAAACAAAATGGAGTTACAGATAAATAGTCTGGAGACAAGGATTGAGAAGATGCAAGAAAGTTTAACAGAGACTTAGAAGAAATAAAAGAGAGTCAATCAATAATGAATAATGCAATAACTGAGACCAAAAGCACTCTGGAGGGAACCAACAGTAGAATAACTGAGGCAGAAGATAGGATAAGTGAAGTGGAAGATAGAATGGTGGAAATAAATGAAGCAGAGAGGAAAAAAGAAAACAAAAAGATTAAAAGAAACGAGGAAAACCTCAGAGACCTCTTGGACAATGTTAAACACCCCAGCATTCGAATCATAGGAGTCCCAGAAGAAAAAGACCAAAAGAAAGACCATCAGAAAATACTTGAGGAGATAATAGTTGAAAACTTCCCTAAAATGGGGAAGGAAATAGCCACCCAAGTCCAAGATACCCAGAGAGTCCCAAACAGGATAAACCCAAGGCAAAACACCCTAGACACATATTATCAAATTAATGAAGATCAAATACAAAGAACAAATATTAAAAGCAGCAAGGGAAAAACAACAAATAACACACAATGTGATCCCTATAAGAATAACAGCTGATCTTTCAATAGAAACTCTTCAGGCCAGAAGAGAACGGCACGTACTTTAAGTGATGAAAGAGAAAAACCTACAACCCAGATTACTGTAGCCAGCAAGGATTTCATTCAGATATGAAGGAGAAATCAAAAGCTTTACAGACAAGTAAAAGCTGAGAGAAATCAGCACCACCAAACCAGCTCTTCAACAAATGCTAAAGGATCTTCTCTAGACAAGAAACACAGAAAAGGTTTGTAAACTCAAACCCAAAACAACAAAGTAAATGGCAACGGGATCATACTTATCAATAATTACCTTAAATGTAAATGGTTTGACTGCCCCAACCAAAAGAAAAAAAGACTGTCTGAGTGGAAACAAAAACCAGACCCCTTTATATTCTGTCTACCCACCTCAAAACAAGGGACATATACAGACTGAAAGTGAAGAGTGGGAAAAAGATAGTTCATGCAAATGGAGACCAAAAGAAAGCAGGAATAGCAATACTTAATTAGATAAAATAGACTTTGAAATAAAGGCTATGAAAAGAGACAAAGAAGGACACTACCTGATGACCAAAGGATCAGTCCAAGAAGAAGATATAATGGTTATAAAAATATATGCACCCAACACAGGAGCACTGTGATATGTAAGGCAAATGCTAACAAGTATGAAAGGGGAAATTAATAGTAACACAATAATAGTGGGAGAATTTAATGCCCGCTCACACCTATGGATAGATCAACTAAACATAAAATTAGCAAGGAAACACAAACTTTAAATGATATAATGAACCAGTTAGACCTAATTGATATCTATAGGACATGTCACCCCAAAACAATGAATTTCACCTTTTTCTCAAGTGCACACTGAACCTTCTCTAGGATAGATCATATCTTGGGTCATAAATCTAGCCTTGGTAAATTAAAAAAAAAAAGAAATTATCTTAAGTGTCTTTTCTGATCACAATGCAGTAAGATTAGATGTCAACTACAGGAAAAAAAAATTAAATACAATAAAAGCATATGGAGCTAAACAAAACGCTTCTGAATAACTAACAAATCACAGAAGAAATAAAAAAAATTAAAATATGTATAGAAATGAATGAAAATGAAAACACAACAACCCAAAGCCTATGGGACTCTGTAAAAGCAGTGCTAAGGGGAAATTTCATAGCAGTACAAGCTTACCTCAAGAAACAGGAGAAAAATCCAATAAGTAACCTAATTCTACACTTAAAGAAACTAGAGAAAGAAGAAATGAAGTACCCCAGGGTTAGAAGGATGAAGGAAATAATAAAAATTAGGGCAGAAATAAATGAAAAAGAAATAAAGGAGACCATAGCAAAAATCAACAAAACTAAAAGCTGCTTCTTTGAGAAGATAAATAAAATAGACAAACCATTAGCCATACTTACCAAGAAAAAAAAAAAAGGGAGAAGAATCAAATCAACAAAATTAGAAATGAAAAGGGAGACATCATAACAGACAACACAGAAATGCAAAGGATCATAAGAGACTACTATCAGCAACTATATGCCAATAAAATGGACACCTTGGAAGAAATGGACAAGTTCTTAGAAAAGTATAACTTTCCAAAACTGAACCGGGAAGAAACAGAAAATCTTAACAGACCCATAACAAGCATGGAAATTGAAACTGTAATCAGAAATCTTCCAGCAAACAAAAGCCCAGGACCAGATGGCTTCACAGCTGAATTCCACAAAAAAATTGAAGAAGAGCTAATACCTATTCTACTCAAACTCTTTCAGAAAATTGCAGAGGAAGGTAAACTCCCAAGTCCATTTTATGAGGCCGCCATCACCCTAATACCAAAACAAGACAGAGATGCTACAAAGAAAGAAAACTACAGGCCAAAATCACTGGTGAAAATAGATGCAAAAATCCTTAACAAGATTCTAGAAGCAGAATCCAACAACATAATAAAATACATCATGACCAAGTGGGTTTTATCTCAGGGATCCAAGGATTCTTCAATATTTTCAAATCAATCAATGTAATATACCACATTAACAAGTTGAAAAATTTAAAAAAAAATGATCATTTCAATAAATGCAGAGAAAGCCTTTGACAAAATTTAGCATCCATTTATGATAAAAAAAAAAACCTTCCAGAAAGCAGTCATAGAAGGAACATACCTCAATATAATAAAAGCCATATATGATAAATAGCAAACATGATCCTCAATGGTGAAAAATTGAAAGGATTTCCCCTAAAGTCAGGAACAAGACAAGAGTGCCCACTCTCACCACTACTATTCAGCATAGTTTTGGAAGTTTTGGCCACAGCAATCAGAGCAGAAAAAGAAATAAAAGGAATCCAGATTGGGAAAGAAGAAGTATAACTCTCACTGTTTGCAGATGACATGATCGTCTACATAGAAAACCCTAAAGACACCACCAGAAAATTACTACAGCTAATCAGTGAATATAGTAAAGTTTCAGGATGTAAAATTTACACACAGAAATCTCTTGCATTCCTATACACTAACAATGAGAAAACAGAACGAGAAATTAAGGAAACAATTCCATTCACCATTGCAATGATAAGAATAAAATACTCAGAAATAAATCTACCTAAAGAAACAAAAGACCTATATATAGAAAACTATAAAATGCTGATGAAAGAAATCAAAGATGACACAAATAGATGGAGAAATATATCATGTTCACAGATTGGAAGAATCAATATAATGAAAATGAGTATAATACCCAAAGCAATCTATAGATTCAATGCCACCCCTATCAAGCTACCAATAGTATTTTTCGGAGAACTAGAACAAATAATTTCACAATTTGTATGGAAATACAAAAAACCTTGAATAGACAAAGCAATCTTGAGAAAGAAGAATGGAACTGGAGGAATCAACCTGCCTGACTTCAGACTATACTACAAAGCTGCAGTCATCAAGACAGTATGGTACTGGCACAAAGACAGAAATATAGATCAATGGAACAAAATAGAAAGCCCAGAGATAAATCCACTCACCTATGGACACCTTATCTTTGACAAAGGAGGCAAGAATATACAATAGAGAAAAGACAATCTCTTTAATGAATAGTGCTGGGAAAACTGGTCAACCACTTGTAAAAGGATGAGAATAGAAAACTTTCTAACATCATACACAAAAATAAACTCAAAATGGATTAAAGATCCAAGTGTAAGACCAGAAACTATAAAACTCTTAGAGGAAAACATAGGCAAAACACTCTCTGACCTAAATCACAGCAGAATCCTCTATGACCCACCTCCCAGAGTAATGGAAATAAAAGCAAAAATAAGCAAATGGGATCTAATTAAACTTAAAAGCTTTTGCACAACAAGGAAACTATAAGCAAGGTGAAAAGACAACCTTCATAATGGGGGAAAATAATAGCAAACAAAGCAACTGACAAAGAATTAATCTCAAAAATATGCAAGCAGCTCATGCAGCTCAATTCCAGGAAAATAAATGACCCAATCAAAAATGGGCCAAAGAACTAAACAGACATTTCTCCAAAGAAGACATGCAGATGGCTAACAAACACATGAAAAGATGCTCAACATCACTCATTATCAGAGAATTGCAAATCAAAACCACAATGAGGTACCATCTCACGACAGTCAGAATGGCTGCTATGAAAAAGTCTACAAACAATAAATGCTGGAGAGGGTGCGGAGGAAAGGGAACCCTCTTCCACCGTGGGTAGAAATGCAAACTAGTACAGCCACTATAGAGAACAGTATGGAGATTTCTTAAAACACTGAAGATAAAACTGCCACACGACCCTGCAAACCCACTGCTGGGCATATACACCATGGAGACCAGAATTGAAAGAGACACGTGAACCCCAATGTTCATCACAGCACTGTTTACAATAGTGAGGACATGGAAGCAACCTAGATGTCCATTGGCAGACAAATGGATAAGAAAGCTGTGGTACATATACACAATGGAATATTGCTCAGCTATTTAAAAGAATGCATTTGAATCAATTCTAATGACGTGGATGAAACTGGAGCCTACTATACAGAGTGAAGTATGTCAGAAAGAAAAACACCAATACAGTATATTAATGCATATATATGGAATTTAGAAAGATGGTAATGATGGCCCTATATGTGAGACAGCAGAAGAGACACAAATGTAAAGAACAGACTTTTGGACTCAGTGGGAGAAGGTGAGGGTGGGATGATTTGAGAGAATAGCATTGAAACATATATATTATCATATGCAAAATTGATAGCCAGTCCAGGTTTGATATACGAGACAGGGTGCTCAGCGCTGGTGCACTGGGATGGCCCTGAGGGATGGGATGGGGAAGGAAGTGGGAGAGGAGTTCAGGATGAGGAACACATGTACACCCATGGCTGACTCATGTGAGTGTATGGCAAAAGCAACTACAATATTGTAAAGTAGTTAACCTCCAATTAAAATAAATAAATAAATTTAAAAAATCTATGATGACATTTCTACCTCACCTCTTCAATTCAGTCTTTTTGCTTTTCATCAGGGATATTGGAGTCAAAACAAATTTCAGTACTGTCTTTTCTTTAACATTAATTTAAAAAAATCTATTGATCTTTCCATACTTTAAATTTTGAGGCCACTGAAATGAATGATGGAGGTGTAGTATTGACTAATGAAGTTTTTAGAATTTGCTTTGCCACATGACTGAAAACATTGGGACATTCTTTGATTTCATTTTTGTGAAACATAACAGTAAATAAATACCAGAGGAAAAAGTAAGTAACTATGTATTTAAAAACAGAAATTAAAGTTAGTTATTTTGATCATTCAACTAGTGAGTGAAGCAATATATCTTTACAATTAATTTATCTATTATTTTTTTTACATTATTGAGAAAGGAAAAATGATGTTCATTACCCAAATGTGTCTGTTACATTAGAATATTTAAAATGACTCTTCATTCTTTATGGGCAGCAGCAGTAGTGAAAAGATCATGAATTTAAAGTGATTGTGTGACTCCACAGTACCAGGGGGAGTACTGGTACCAATACTCCAGTGGTATCACTCTGACCCTGAGTCCCAAGACTGTTGAATAAAAGTTTTATTGTTTATAAACTGCAAATAATATTTTAGTGGGTTTTGTGAGGATTAAATTTCATAGTGTTGTCTACTTCCCTATTATAGTGCAGAGTCTATAAGAACATGATTCTTAACTGTTTTATCCACTGATGCATCTACTTTATCTATAATAATGCCAGGCACATAGTGGGGACTCAATGACTATTAAATAAACCTATTAATATATGCATGCATTCATAAATGTATGAACAAATAAAAAGGGTACCACCTGGCATGAAAGTGGTTAATCTTTATTTGTTTCATCTCCATTTTCTCCTCTGTCTTAAAGATAGTTGAAGATGAATAAACAAGTCAAAATATTTTATTATTTTTATCACACCTGCTACTGAGAAAAAATTTGAGGCTGCCTTCCCTTCAACGTTGCTGCACATTTCTTTATCTTTTAATACTTTACATTAATATATATGCATTTAAATTAGTTTACTGAAAAATATTTGACAGGGCAAATAAAAATGTGTATGAGGGTAAGTGTAAGATTAATATATGACTATTTTTTCAATATACTAAAATAAAACTATCACGGTGCCCTCTATCTCTGAGTTTTACAGCATGCCTAGTGTACTGGAAACAATCCAGCATTCAATTATATACTGCCACAAATCTCACTTTGTTATATTAGGTATGTTTACCACCCTTAACTTCCTCATGGGCTGTAAGCCTTAGAAAAAAGAGACTGCAAATTTTCCTATGTCACAGCATGTAGCTAAATACATTCTATACATTATATTTATTAGGATGACATGACATTAATATTCTAAGATATGTCTTCTCTCTTTTCCCACTAAATTTACATGAAAGAAATAATAACAGTCCAAAACTTGAAGGGATACAGTGAGTGGTTGAAGTGTGGGCTCAGGAGTGAGCTGCTAAATATTGCTGTCCTTTCTATATCTGAGAGGGAGTTGTTCAATACATAAAGTGGGATTAGTAACTACCTCTTAAAATGGTTCCAGGAATTCTATCTCTTCTGCATTTAAGGCACTTAGAACAGTTCCTGGCCATAGTAGGAGAAACAATAATGTTAGCTCTTATTGTTACTATCATTAAACAAAGCTTGGGGAAATTTTTTAAAAATCCAGCTATTTATGAGAAACACACCTGAAACTGAAAGATGTCAAAGACAAAAACAAACAGATTGATGATGCACCACATTTGAATAACTTAAGAAATGCAAAGAAAATAAGCATTTATAATCATAGTGGCAAACGTGCACACACACACACACACACACACATAATGTCAGAAAATCAATAAGGAAAATAGAAGAAATAAGATGAGTAATACAATAATCACTCTTACTATATTCAATTCAGTCACTCAGTTGTGTCCGACTCTTTGCGACATCACGGCTGCAGCATGCCAGGCTTCCCTGTCCATCAGCAACTCCCAGAGCTTACTCAAACTCATGTCCATCGAGTCAGTGATGTCATTGAATCATCTCATCCTCTGTCATTCCCTTCTCCTCCTGCACTCAATCTTTCCTAGCATCAGGGTCTTTTGCAATGTGTCAGCTCTTCACATCAGGTGGCCAAAGTATTGGAGTTTCAGCTTCAGCATCAGTCCTTCCAATGAGTATTCAGGACTGATTTCCTTTAGGATTGACAGGTACAATCTCCTTGCAGTCCAAGGGACTCTCAGGAGTCTCCTCCAACACCACAGTTCCAAAGCATCAATTCTTCCAGACACAAAGGTATAGTTCGATGTGAAACTTGTACACATTTGACTATGGTTAGACTTGTTGTTCTGAAATGTCAAAAAGTCTTTATGAATCAACAAAATTCAAACTCCAGAAAAATTAGATTATGCTCAATGATTCAGAAAAACATAATGAACTTCAATCTCCTCCTTGGACTCAAGGGCTTCATGTCTAATATTCATGTTTAAGTCACTCTTCTGCACAGAGAGATGGAGATAAAGCCTATCTAGTGCACCACATTCAACTTACAGATTATAGAACCAGGTGATTTTGTTGTTGTTGTTGAGTCACTAAGTCATGTCTGACTCTGTGACCTTGTGGACTACAGCTCACAAGGCTCCTCTATCCTTCAGTATCTCCTGGAGTTTGCTCAAATTCATATCTGTTGAGTCAGTGATGACATCAAACCATCTCATCCTCTGCTGCTCCTTTTGCCTCTAAGCTTTCCTAGCATCAGGGTCTTTTTCAATGAATTGGCTTGGAGGAAGTCCCAACTCATCTGAAACAATTTGTTCAGTTGATGTGACTTCTCTGAAAGCAATTGTTAACTCACTATTTTCAGAAGTCACATCAACTAAATTAATTGTTTCAGATGAGTTAAGGATAAAGATTGTAGCAAAATGCACATATGACATAAAACAAAGATACTGTGAAGAACCTTGTCATTCCCAAGGGTGACACTGCTCAGCAGACTATGGAAGATTATTATCATTTTAGATTATGTGCTATGAGATATTGGAAGAGAAAAGATTAATCAAGGTAAATTCTGCAAAGTTAAATTGAAAGAATCCAACTATTTGGGTGATATGATGCACATACATTATTGAAGATCCATTTTATGGAGTAACTGGAGCTATGAATGTATTAGGCCCTGCTAAATAATTTTGGAGGCAGCACAGTAAACCTGCATGACTTCACTGTCAAAGGCTAATGGTGATTAACATCTTTAAAATGATGCTCTACATTTTCAATCATTTGATATGTTAAAAATCTTATATACCACAGCTGGAGGCAATTACTGTTTCTTCAATTGACTGAATGTTCTGCTTTATCTTAAAGGGATCTTCAATAATATATGTGCATCATATCACCCAAATAGTTTCATTCTTTCAATCTTGGTTTCCTCATCCTCATTGCTTCAGCAGCCCCAATGTGCCTTTGTATTCTACCTAGAATTCTAGTTTTTCTCAGCAGAAGAGTTGATCAATGACAAGCTATTTAGTGGTACTGGGAAAAGTGAAAGTGAAAGTTGCTCAGTCATGTCCACCCCTTTGTGACCCCATAAACTATTCAGTCCATGGAATTCTCTAGACCAGAATACTGGAATTTGTAGACTTTCCCTTCTCCAAGGGATCTTCCCAACCCAGGGATAGAACCCAGATCTCCCATATTGTAGGCAGATTCTTTACCAGCTGAGCCACAAGGGAAGCCGAAGAATACTGGAGTGGGTAGCCTATCCTTTCTCCAGGGTATCTTCCTGACCCAGGAATCAAACTGGGGTTTCCTGCATTGCTGGTGGTTTCTTTACAACTGAGCTATCAGGGAAGCCCTAGGTACTGGGATGTAAACACTGATTTATGTAAATCCAATACGCATTAACTTTGTCATAGTCTCAAATGCATTTGGGTACATATAAATAATGTTTCCTGAATAAACTGCATTATCAAGGGTATAAATAATATTTGAAGGAAAAAACAAAGAGTCATTAGATTCAAAAGTAGGACTCTCAACTCTTCTCTGCCCATGGAAGGTGAAAGCAGCAAATCCATGATCTGAGCTCCTCTAATATGGTGGACTGCACATCAAGTAATGGTACTGAGAAAACGAAAGTTCACTTTTGTGAAAGGCAGAGAAAGGCCTTAAGAATTTTGCATTTTGCATTATCCTGTGTCCTTAATTTTGTGTGTATGCTTTGCAGTCTCTGCCAGAAAAAAGCAACTGTTGTCAGTTTTTATACCTAGAACAAGTCAATATTTGTGATCTCCTGAGGCTCAACCTATGTGCATATCCATGTCTTTATAGGTATCTGTACTCAACTGAAAAAGATATTTGCATGAAAGCAAACACATGCTTGAGAATGTGAATGCCCAAGGACACACATGCACATATTAATCCAACAACTACCTAAAATAGGGCTCACATAACAAGACAGAATTTAAGCTAATAGTAGAATCTTAACTAATCACTGGTATTTTTCAAGTATACTGGCATTTAAAAATCAAGATTAAAGTTAGGCTATTCATAAAGGAAGAACAGAAATACCCCCCTAGATATCCCATCCTAAATGACATAGCCAAAGAGATAATCAGAGGGGAATATTAGTCTTAATTGCA
Organism: Antilocapra americana; assembly: GCA_007570785.1. Classification (NCBI taxonomy): domain Eukaryota; kingdom Metazoa; phylum Chordata; class Mammalia; order Artiodactyla; family Antilocapridae; genus Antilocapra; species Antilocapra americana. The sequence goes on along the minus strand of ML664080.1, from coordinate 963,780 downwards.
TTCATTAGAAATTAAGGCAAGCTAAATTAAGTGAACCTTTCCAACCCGCACTTCACCTCCAAATAAATGTTGTAGTCACACATACATACATACATTAGAAAATACATTTTGTGCTTAGACATTCAGACATGTTTGACTCTTTGTTACCCCATGGACTATAGCCCGACAGGCTCCTTTGTCCATGGGATTCTTCAGGGAAGAACACTGGAATGGTTGCCACTTCCTTCTCCAGGGGATCTTTCCTATCCAGGGATGGAATTCCTGTCTCTTAAGTCCCCTGCATTAGAAGGTGGACTTTTTACCACTAGTGCCATCTAGGAAGTCCTACATTAGAAAATAAAGTAGAATTAAAGAATTAAGAGAAAAGTAGAAGTGTGATTTGAATATATTTTTAAACTTTTATATTTAATTGTGAACATTAAAAATGGTATATTGAATGTTTCAAATTTAAAACAACAACAACCAAATTAAAGTAAAAGAACTTCCAGAGAGGAAAATGGAAAATAAGAGAATATCCATGTCAAGTTGAAGCTACAAAGAGTTGGAAGTAAACACAGTTACAGAAGCCTGAACTTTGACATTCATACACCTTCTGGGAAAAAAAAAAAAAAAGAAAACCTCTGTAACTTGTTGGCTGCAGAAGTTAAAAATTAGATTTACTGGTTAAAGTTAGGTATTGCCAACTCAAGCTGGGAATGAGGTACCTTGACCTTGACACTTCCATACACTTCCATATACTTCCATACACTTTTGTATTGAACAGATAAAATACAGGACATTTTCATCATTCCATCATCACAGAAAATTCTAATGGATGGCTGTATTGCTCTTCATCCTGTTCACAGCACCAGTTGTCTTGCTGGCTGCACTGTAAGCTGAGCCCTGGGTCGGCAAGGTGTCGGCTAAGAGGATCAAAGAAGATGCGAGGAATTGTACAAATTACAGACATGTTTATACTCCTCTGGCTGGCACAGCAGCCATAGCAGCAGACGTAATGCAATATAACCGCACTAACCTCTCTGCACACAACCTCTCTCCTGGCTGACACAGTAGCCATAACAGTATTCTCTCCCAGCTGATGCAGCAGCAGTAGAATAGACAGGCTATATCTCTCTTCTCATGGCTGACCCAACAGAAACAGCCATGACACAGCAGTCAAGTGGCTTCCTTCTTGGTGGAGCTCGTTTGTCCCTACAATACAAAGTAGCTCGTGACTAAGCGAGTACCTCCTGACCAAGTGAGTACCTCATGATGTGCATGCACAGTGTTTAAGTGATCTCAGCTGTTACATAAGCATTATTTGCAAAACATGGGGCAAGAGTGAGAGTCTGTGGGGCTAGAGAACCTGACCATGGCATCTTGGCTGATTTGCTCTTCCCCTACAACAGTTCTGGTTTAGAACATTCTGGAGGATCCAGGAAGATTTTAGAGAGAGAAGACTTTCTTCAGTAAAGATTAGAGTATTTGAATGTTTGATTTTTATGTGTAAATAAAGGGGAAACCAGGATTAGAGGAACTAGAGATAAGTCTCATATTTTCCTACTTCTGCCACCAAAACCATTTGGCAAAAATACTCAGTTACTTTCACCCTAATAACAGTAACACAATAATAATTATTAAGGGGGATTATGTTTGAATCTTCTTCAGAGAAAGAGGTTTACTCTTTTGTTTGTTTGCTTTTTTCTTGCATTTAGTTACAGGAGTTTAACATTTAGTTAAAATTAGGTTTTTTTTTTTCTTTTTCCGTATGTGCTTTCCTGAACTACTTAATATGATTTCCTGTGTATACAATCTATCATATTAAAGCTAAAGCCAGTGAAAAACTGAAAGTGTTGAGGTTTTTAATCAAGAAACTATTCTAAATTTATTTTAGCAATGACATTAAAAATTAAATGAGCAAGTGTCATAGTAACTCATTTATAGATTTATGACTCATTTTTTCTTGTATTTCCCCAGATCTGTTCTGTTCTGTTCAGTTCAGTTCAGTTGCCCACTTGTGACTGATTCTATGAGACCCCATGAACCGCAGCACGCCAGGCTTTCCTGTCCATCACCAGCTCCCGGAGTTCACCCAAACTCATGTCCATTGAGTCAGTAATGCCATCCAACCATCTCATCCTCTGTCATCCCCTTATCCTCCTGCCCTCAATCTTTCCCAGCATCAGGGTCTTTTCAAATGAGTCAGCTCTTCACATCAGGTGGCCAAAGTATTGGAGTTTCAACTTCAATATCAGTCCTTCCAATGAACATCCAGGACTGATCTCCTTTAGGATGGACTGGTTGGATCTCCCTGCTGCCCAAAAGACTCTCAAGAGTCTACTCCAACATCACAGTTCAAAAGCATCAATTCTTCAGCACTCAGCTTTCTAAACAGTCCAACTCTCACATCCATACATGACTACTGGAAAAACCATAGCCTTGACTAGACAGACCTTTGTTGAAAAGTAATATCTCTGCTTTTTAATATGCTATCTAGGTTGGTCATAACTTTCCTTCCAAGGAGTAAGCATCTTTTAATTTCCTGGCTGATATCACCATTTGCAGTGATTTTGGAGGCAAAAAAAATAAAGTCAGCCACTGTTTCCCCTTCTATTTGCAATGAAGTCATGGGACTGGATGCCATGATCTTAGTTTTCTGATTGTTAAACTTGAAGCCAACTTTTTCACTCTCCTCTTTGACTTTCATCAAGACACTTTTTAGTTCCTCTTCAATTTCTGCCATAAGGGTAGTGTCATCTGCATATCTGAGGTTACTGATATTTTTCCCGGTAATCTTGATTCCAGCTTGTGTTTCTTCCAGCACAGCATTTCTCATGATGTACTCTGCATATAAGTTAAATAAGCAGGGTGACAATATACGGCCTTGATGTACTCCTTTTCCTATTTGGAATAAGCCTGTTGTCCCATGTCCAGTTCTAACTGTTGCTTCCTGACCTGTATACAGGTTTCTCAAGAGGCAGGTCAGGTGGTCTGGTATGCCCATCTCTTTCAGAATTTTCCACAGTTTATTGTGATCCACACAGTCAAAGGCTTTGGCATAGTCATTAATGCAGAAACAGACACTTTTCTGGAATTCTCTAGCTTTTTTGACTATCCAGCAGATGTTGGCAATTTGATCTATGATTCTTCTGCCTTTTCTAAAACCAGCTTGAACATCTGGAAGTTCACAGTTCATGTACTGCTGAAACCTGGCTTGGAGAATTTTGAGGATTACTTTACTAGCTTGTGAGATGACCACATTTGTGCAGTAGTTTGAGCATTCTTTGGCAGTGCCTTTCTTTGGGATTGAAATGAAAACTGACCTTTTCCAGTCCTGTAGCCACTGCTGAGTTTTCCAATTTTCCTGGCACATTAAGTGCAGCACTTTCACAGCATCATCTTTCAGGATTTGAAATGGCTCAACTGGAATTCCATCACCTCCACTAGTTTTGTTCACAGTGATGCTTCCTAAGGCCCACTTGACTTCCCACTCCAGGATGTCTGACTCTAGGTGAGTGTGAGTGATTATACCATCATGATTATCTGAGTCGTGATCTTTTTTGTACAGTTCTTCTGTGTATTCTTGCCACCTCTTCTTAAAATCTTCTGGTCCTTGTTATTTCCATACCATTTCTGTCCTTTATTGAGCCCATCTTTGCATGAAATGTTCCCTTGGTATCTCTAATTTTCTTGAAGAGATCTCTAGTCTTTCCCATTCTATTGTTTTCCTCTGTTTTTTTTTTTTTTTCATTAATTGGTGAGGAAGGCTTTCTTATCTCTCCTTGGTATTCTTTGGAACTCTGCATTCAGATGCTTATATCTTTCATTTTTTTTCCTTTGCTTTTCACCTCTCTTCTTTTCACAGCTATTTGTAAGGCCTCCTCAGACAGCCATTTTTCCTTTTTGCATTTCTTTTTCTTGAGTAGGGTCTTGCTCTCTGTCTCCTGTACAATGCCATAAACCTCCATCCATAGTTCATCTTTCACTGTCTATCAGATCTAGTCCCTTAAAATCAGTGTCTCACTTCCACTGTATAACCATAAGGGATTTGATTTAGGTCATACCTGAATGGTCTAGTGGTTTTCCCCATTTTCTTCAATTTAAGTCTGAGTTTGGCAGTAAAGAGTTCATGATCTGAACCACAGTCAGCTCCTGGTTATTTTTCCTGACTGTATAGAGCTTCTCCATCTTTGGCTGCAAAGAAGATAAGCAATCTGATTTCAGTGTTGGCCATTTGGTGATGTTTGCATGTAGAGTTTTCTCTTGTGTTGTTGGAAGAGGGTGTTTGCTATGACCAGAGCATTCTCTTGGGAAAACTCTATTAGTCTTTGCCCTGCTTCATTCTGTACTCCAAGGCCAAATGTGCCTGTTATTTCAGGTGTTTCTTGAGTTCCTTCTTTTACATTCCAGTCCCCTATAATGACAAGGACACATTTTTTGAGGTATTATTTCTAAAATATCTTGTAGGTTTTCATAGAACTGATCAACGTCAGCTTCTTCAGCATTACTGATTTGGGCATAGACTGGGATTACCATTATATTGAATGATTTGCCTTGGAAATGAACAGAGAGCAATGTGTCATTTTTTGAGATTGCATCCAAGTATTGCATTTTGGACTCTTTTTTGGACTATGATGGTTACTCCATTTCTTCTAAAGAATTCCTGCCCACAGTAGTAGATATAACAATCATCTGAGTTAAATTCACCCATTCCAGTCCATTTTAGTTCGCTGATTCCTAGAATGTTGACTTTCACTCTTGCCATCTCATGTTTGACCACTTTCAACTGGCCTTGATTCATGGACCTTTCTGTTAGGTCATATCAAAAGTTGTTTGGCTAATTCCAGCCCAGTCCAGTGTTCTCCATCTCCAGTAAGGCCGCTGATATTTCAAACTTTCCATATTTTGACAATTTCTTATGTCTAAATATTGCCATTGGAAGGTAGAATTCAAAGCAAAGCAAAAGCATTGCCCATCCTTATTTTTCTCTTGCTTTTAAACACCAGTTAGTTGTAGTTCTACCTGCCTTTAGGGACCAGTGGTTATAGTTCTATTAATCAAATGAACACACATAAGACTTTAATTGTAACTGAGTAATATGACAAAGTAAGTCAGATTAAGGACTATAATTTTTGCTGGTTTTAATTTAGCAAATGTTACTAAGTTCTATAGCCAACCCCTGGAGAGACAAATATGAGTCTATAACTTTCTGATCATGATAAAGTCAGAACTGGTACTGCATCCAGCTAAGCACTTGTGGCTTCCAGATTTTGTAGCTTCCTAAGGATGGACAAGGGAGTACAAGTCTGAAGACAGTAGCCGTGTAATTAGTCTTGATTTAGAACATGCTAATCATGGCAGAAAACACAAGAGATGCAGGTTTGATCCCTGGATCAGGAAGATCCCCTGGAGGAGGAAATGGCAACCCATTCCAGTATTTTTGCCTGGAAAATTCCATGGTCAGAGGAGCCTGGGGGGGGGAGGGGTGACAGTCCAAAGGGTCACAAACAGTCAGACATGACTGAACAACTAAGCCGTCAAGCAATCATGGTGGACACAGCAGCAACATTACCTGAGGTCTTTTCTTGGAATGCCTTTAATGGTTCTTTGAGTTCTCTATATCTCTCAACAAATTCCTTTCTCATAAAGTTATTTATGATGGATTATATCATCTGCAACTAAAATTCCTGACTCTTCTGTCTTCAGCAACAGAGAGGCAAGAACCAAAGAGATTCGTCCTACTTTCAAAGAAAGTTGTTCTCTTTATCATCATCAAATAGTAATTTATGTCAGATGAAAGTTGCTTTATATTTATTTTATACAGTACTGAGTTCAGTGATGAAAGTGAGCTAATAGTTTTGTTTTTCAGTACTCATCTCCACTTGAACAGGAGAGAATAATTCTAAAAGGTTTTAAAGGGATGAGTCTGGAGCCAATAGCCTTAGTTTTTACTTTTTACTTACTGCTTGTAGATTTTTTTTTTCTCTCATCTAATACATCCTCCAGTACTCTTGTCTGGAAAATCCCATGGACAGAGGAACCTGGTAGGCTGCAGTCCATGGAGTCGCTAAGGGTCGGACACAACTGGGCGACTTCACTTTCACTTCTCACTTTCATGCATTGGAGAAGGAAATGGAACCCACTGCAGTGCTCTTGCCTGGAGAATCCTAGGGACAGAGAAGCCCAATGGGTTGCTGTCTATGGGGTTGCACAGAGTCGCACACGACTGAAGTGACTTAGCCATAGCAGCAGTAATACATTCTCAGTTCTTTCTCATAAGACTGAACTTGACTAAAGAGAGATAAGTTGGTGAGGAGTATTCTGAGGATATCAACTCTCTTCTTCATTTTAACCCATCTTCCATGTTCTCTTTTTTCAAATTTTCTTACTTGTGAAATGAACGTAGGTAATTTTTCAGACAGCACAGACCCAAGGCCTATAAATCAAGCTACTTCTGCTTCTCATTTAAAAGATGCCTGAAACAAAGAGGTCTTCTGGGCTATGGGATGATTTCTATCCATCTTTAGCAGTCCATTTGGTCTCTCTTTTATCTTGCCAGAATGGAAAACCAGCTGTGTAACTGAAATACATGACATACATGACACAATTCTCATCAAATTATGTTAACATAGTCCAGGGGAAAATAGTAACATACAACTATAAATTCAAAATAATATGTCTTCATTTTGCCTCAGTTTCGCACTTTCTGTGCCTCCTACTGCTGTTTAGGTGCTAATTCATGTCCAACTCTTTGTAACCCCATGGACTGTAGATGTGGCTTCTGCTAGACATGAAGGATACTTATTGTACTTTTGTTCATGATAAGATTTACTCCCAGGATATGAATAGCCCAAATTCTTCCATGTAGCTGGCAAACAATTAGGTTGTGAGATACTCAACTTAATTCTTTTTCTATTTTAATTTATTTTATTTATTTATTTTTTGCCATTGAGAGAGTCTTCTCCTAGGCAGGTTGATAAGAAGTCTAGGGGTCCCCAAGGAGAGAGGAGTCTGGAATTCTCAAGGGGGAAGAAAGGACAAACTTATTTTTCTCTCTACTACATTCTTTAGGATTATATAACAATAATGTATCCTGCTTGAAGACAGTCTGGAGAAAGAAAAACCTTCTGGCTAATCCTGTTATCTTAAAATGTAAATCATGGGA